>JAJIBD010031986.1:0-182207 GCA_021461705.1 Cryptotis parvus | reverse complement strand
ATCTGCTTGCTCCAGGAATATAAAGAGCCTCAAACCATTATATTAGCCTGAAGTGGGAATGCAACTAATATATTTGTTAATGGTATTTGGCATATCAAATAATGACACCAGCAGCTTCGCCAGGCTTTGCCGTATGGTGGTTATACTCTTGTCGCTCACCTCTAACACATGTTGAGTGAAATTAGCCAGAAGGAAAAAAAGATATAGAATGATTGCATTTATTTGCATGACATAAATAATTATGTATACAGATACATATATAAATATATATTATGATACCAATATGCAAGAGATTAGGCAAAACATGAATTAGGAGGGCTTGTCAAAGGTGGAGTCTACCATAAACGGTGGGAGTCAGAGGTTCGGTGAGACAGATCAGGGAACAGTGTGCTAATAATCGTCGAAAATAATACCAGTCTAGAACTGAACATTAAATATAGACAAAAAGATACACCTTAATAACCCTAAATGTATGTATTGTAATCCACAATGTAAGAGAAGGGAGAGAGAGAGAGAGAGAGAGAAGAGAGATAAAGAACCCTGCCATAGAGGCATGCCTCGAAGGGGGGTGGGCTCTGGGTGGAGAGAGATGGGTGCTGGAACACTGTATGACCTAAACCCAAACATGAACATCTTTTGTAATTGTATACCTTATGGTGATATAATATTAAAAAAATAAATAAGTGAAAAATTAAATAAAATACAATATAGGTGGGAAGCTGATTACAGTTCTAGGCTACCTAAGTTTATTATTGGAAGATCAAGGAGGAGCCCTGAAAAACATGAATCATTTTCCAAAAGCAAACAATCATCCAGGAGTCTGATCAAGAAAGGCTATTTTCAGAGAAGAAGGTTTTGGAATGAGAGCCTTAAGGGAATTAATTTTTCCATGAATTTCCCTGAAACATTGCTCTTCCTGAACATAATCGGAGTTATTCATGAAATTTATTCTTTCTGCTGCTGTGGTAAGAACTCATTCAGTCCCTGTTTGCCTACTATTATGTTTTGCATATTGCAGGAACTTAGGTTCAAAATAGTTTTGCGTGCTTACTTAGTTGCACATCTTGTTAGTAATCCAAACCTGGGCTCCATATCAGTCTACCACCTGCATCCTTCTAATTTACTGCAATACCTCCCTTACTCATTTTATTAAGAAGTTTGACACACATGTTTAATGCAATCTTGATACAAAACCAAGGCAGACAGTATATTAGTCTGTGCTCCTGAAGGACTAGTAGATCAGATTTCAGCTCCACACCATGGCACTGAGCAAGGCTAGCCTTTCTGGGCGTCAGGGTCCTCCTTTAAAGACAGAAAACACGGTGACCTACTTTGCAGGACTCTCAGAAACAGCCATTATAAAGAAGCCTGCAAAGACAAAGCCTTTGACTAAAAACACAAAACAAATACAAAACCAACCAACAAGCAAAAAACCAAAGGTGGCAATGAATCCACAAAAGCAAGACAGCTGCCCTCTCTGATTGAAAACTCAAGCACGGAAAAAATCGCAAAACTTAAGTTGCCAGTCTGGTGTGTCCCCTGCAGATAGTTTCCATATGTGAGTTTTCTTGGCCTCCTGAAATACCCCGTATGGAGAGGAAACCTGTAGAGTCAGTAACATCAAACAGAGCAGAAGGCTTGCCACATAATTCAGATATTACTAATTTCCTTCTGCTTTCATTTTGCAAGAAGGAAATGAGATGAATAGAATTTTTTAATTAATCTATTTCATAATCAGATTCATAAACATTAGAATGATGTTGAAATACAAGGAGAGGAAGTAGATTCTTAGAGTTCAAATTTTAGTTATTCTTTTCTCCCTCTACCAGAAATAAGAATTAATTTTCCTTCTATATCAACATTGTTAGATGTCACATGTTTTTTATAAACTAAAACTTACCAGTCAGGAGCTTAGTAAGAGAAGTTCAAAGTCAAGGAGATGGATCTTTCTCTTTGTGAAAAACACCATATGCTCCTACGTGAATGCAGCTGGTTATTAATAACTGGCTTAGGGCTTTGGGAAGAAACACAGCCAGACCGTCATAAGAGGAGGCCAGTGGAAAGAAATTGACAGTCACAGGTGGGACAAATTATTACCAAAAATATACATAAGCCCACAGGGGAGCTTAAGTAGCCCAGGAGGAGGGGTTAGGTCCCTCCACCATCAATAAACCCTGTCAAATGTTCAAAGACTTTATCAACAAAATGTCCTCTACTGTTCTCTCTTTAAAAGAATCCCTCAGATTTACTTACTATATTCCTCGCAGCCCTTAGATTACCAAATAATTCCTGAAATATTTTATGTGTTTTGGATCTCCTGCTTTCAGTGTTACTCTGTGGTTTAAATATACTGCTTTATCACTTTCTACACCACTAATGTACCTGAGGCCCTTGACCTCTGTCCTAACCCCCTACTCCCCGACCCGCCCTATTTACTTCCCATCACTACACAACTACCATTCCTAAAAATGCCTTTCAAGGAGGCAGGTTAAGGGTGGAGGTGTAGAGGGCGAGGGGGCAGGAACCTGGGGACACTGGGGGAGGGAAGCTGGTGGTGGCACCTGGTGCTGGAACATAGTATGCCTGGAAGCTAATTAACTTTGTAAATCATGGTGACTAAAAACAATATGGTCACGAATAAATAACCAGATTTTTTTAAAAGAAAGGCTATGGTATATATACAGAATGGAATACTACTCAGCCATAATACTGCAAGGCAATCATGCAATTTGCTGCGATGTGGATGACTCTGGAGAATGTTAAGCTGAGTGAAATGAGTCAGAGGGAGAGGGACAGACACAGAATGATCTCACTCATATGAGAACTGGTCAGAAAAGGAGGAAGTGGTCACTCTGGACAAGGACTGGGTGCAGAAAGGACGTAAAATGATATGCATGATACCCTATCAATACAACATTGTAAAACACTGTGCCTAAAAAGGGGTTGGGGGGGAAGAAAAGGGATAAAAGCACCTGCCATAGAATAAAACGGGGGTGGAGGCAGTACAGAGGGTAGGGCATTTGCTTTGCATGTGGCCGACCCAGGTTCCATCCCTGATCACTGCCAGGAGTAATTCCTGAGCAAAGAGCCAGGAGTAACCCCTGTGCATTGCCGGATGTGATCCAAAAGCGAAAAAGAAGAAGAAGAAAGAAAAAAGAAGAAAGAAGAAAAGAAGAAAGAAGACAGAAGAAAGAAGAAGGAAGAAGGAAGAAAGAAGAAAGAAGGAAGAAGGAAGAAGAAAGAAGGAAGAAGGAGGGAGGAGGGAGAAGGAGAAGGAGAAGGAGAAGGAGAAGGAGAAGGAGAAGGAGAAGGAGAAGGAGAAGGAGAAGAAAGAAGAAGGAAGGAAGAAGGGAAGAAGGAAGGAAGAAGGAAGGAAGAAGGAAGAAGGAAGAAGGAAGGAAGAAGGAAGAAGGGAAGAAGGAAAAGAAGAAGAAGAAGAAGAAGAAGAAGAAGAAGAAGAAGAAGAAAAAGAAGAAGAAGAAGAAGAAGAAGAAGAAGAAGAAGAAGAAGAAGAAGAAAATGGGGGTCAGGAGGGGAACAAGGTGGATGGAAGTGGACACTGGTGAAGGGATTGGTGCTGGAATATTGCATGCCTGCAAATCAATCATGAATAACTGTAATTGCAATTATAGTATTTTATAATTGTAATTCATATGCAATAAAAATCTTTAAAAAATTGTATGTGGGGGCTGGAGTGATATAGCAGAGTAGGTAGGGCACTTGCCTTGCACAGGGCTCATCTGTATTCAATTCCCAGCTTCCCATATGGTTCCCCGAGCACCACCAGGAGTAATTCCTGAGTGCAGAGCCAGGAGTAACCCCTGAACATTGCCGGTATAACCCAAGGAAAAAAAATATTTTGTATGTATTAGGGTTGGAGAATAGAAGGGGAGATGATCTCTGGACTTTATCACACATTAACAGAGAGCCTCTTAGAGCTGAGGGCTGAAGAAGGGAGGTAGAATCATGAGCCGGCTAATGGCTTGTCAAGATTCTCCTCTTCTGGAAGTGCTACACTTAAAATATTCCAAGTGTATGCTGCCTCTCCCCTAAAACCTAACAGCAAATTGTTCTGAAAGTTAATAGTGTCTCCAGAACCAAATTATATTAAACACAGGCTCTGACTCTGACTGAAGTGTTAAAAACAGACCTAAATAAGCAGGTTCTTAAAATAATAAAGATATGAATAGGGAGCAAATATTTAGCAACTGTTGTTATCCTAGTGTAAGCTTACCTGGTGCTTAATCTTCAAACTAAATCCTTTTTTGACTGAACACTGAGAGCTGGGGCAGGTTGCTTGTGATTCAGAAACAACTCCACCAGCCCCCAGATACTGGATTGTTTTTATTGAGACACTTGTGAAAGAGAAAGTTAAAAAGAACAAAAAAAGACAGTGACTACCACTTTAATAGTGGGATAAGAGGGAGAAGAGTAGAAATAGCAGCTTAAGCTTTATTTTAGTTTTTCATACTTTAATCAGTTTAAATTTTGTGACTATCCACAACATCTCTTTATAATGTTAATGTTCCATTATAAATACTTAATGTCATGACAAAATTTTTGTAACACTCCCACTGGGACATTTTTACTGGTAAGAAACATTGCCCTCCAGATGTGAGAGAGAATTCAGAACTTTAGCCAAAACACTTCCTGGCTCTTGTGGGTAGAATTTGTCTGCCAAAAGACATGTTTAAGTCTTAAACCCCCCAATCATTGTTTTTGTGTATGTGATATTATGGATTTCAGGAAGTTCATATGAAGTCAGGCTCAAGTTGGGTAGGTTACCGAATCCAGTGATGAGTACACATAAGAGAGGGCATTTGGACCCTGAGAGACACAAAAGGAAAAAAATATCAGACAGTAAAGGAAACAGACAATGGAGTGAAGTACTACACACAAGGTAACGCCAAGGATTACTGGCAAGTAATCCTGAACTAGGTAAGGCCATGGCAGGCCCTTCCTGTGGCAGCGGTAGAGGAAAAATGGCCTTGCTCCCTGGACTTTGGTCTTTCCCGTTTCCAGAAAGGAGATGATACATTTCTGTTGTTTCCAGGGTACCAAAAAAGGGATCACTTGGAACAGTGCCTTAGAAAACAAACTACTTTAGTTATGTAATGTTGGCAATGTGGATATTCATCATGTTACTTTCTCTCCTTGTGCCTCAGATTCCACCTGTACAATGGCCCCCTCCACCCATGTAACCAGATTATGTGACAGAAGGCATGCCATGCTTTGGCATGGTACCACAAACATGCAAACAATAGTTTTACATGTACTGAGCCCCAAAGGGAGGAGGGACCAAGTAAATGAGGAAGAGTATGTCTTCAAACACGTACAACTTCTGTCAGGGAAATGGTTAGGGAGGAAGAGCTATTGTAGTGGGTGGGTGACAATGTCAGATTTTACATTAATCCTGTGCTGGAATCCTGGAAAACAGCACAAGACAAAAGATGCTAACGTCCCCCCTCCACACCCCAACCCCTTGTGTTCCAGAAAAAAAAGATTTACTGCAAAGAAACCACCCTTTCTCATGACTCAAATAAGACTAGTGACTACTCCCTTAGGGGGGGATCAGCCACAGACCCTCTAAGTCTCTAGTTGATGTCTGCTAAGTGATCAGCTCACCCTTTGCCAGTCCTGATGACTGCAACCAAAATATCCACCAAACTTTTATCTATGCTTCTCCTCTCCAGACTGGTTCCTGAGCTCTGGCCTGCCTCCAACCTGAGAGCAGCCCTTCCTTATAGAAGCTGACCTGAGAGAAAAGATTCCCTGCAATTCCCCATCACACATTCTCACTCTCTCTCATTCTCTCTCACTCTCTCCTCTCTCTCTCTCTCTCTTTCTGTGCACCCTCCCAACACCCAGTTCTACTCGTTTTCTGCTTGCTCTTTTTACTTTTTATATGTTTACAGATCTTGTGCCCAAAAATGCTTTCTTTTCTAGTAGTAGTAGAGCCTCTCTCTACAACAAAAAATCTGTATTTTGCAGTAATATTTTTTAAATTGTAAGGGAGGAAAAAACTTTAGGGACTAGAATGATAGTACAGAAGGTGGGGCACCTGCTTTGTGCATGACCAACCCAGGTTCTATCACTTGCACCCTATATGGTCCCACACACACCAGAAGTGATCCCTGATCACAGAAACAGGACCAAGCCCTGAGAATTGCTGGATGTACCCCCCAAATAAAAACAAAAAGCAAGCTTTGCCATCTTAAGCACTGGAAGTGCCCAGTTCAACAGTATTTATTTTTGCTCTTTTTGGGGGGTCACACCCAGCGATGCTCAGGGGTTACTCCTGGAGTGCTTGGGGGGACCATATGGATCCAGGGATCAAACACAGGTCAACTGCATGCAAGGCAAAGGCCCTACTCTCTGGACTATCTCTCCAGCCCCAGTTCAATAGTATTAAGCGTAAGCTAACACTGTTGTGCACAGATCAAAATTGTTTTCACCCTACAACACTAAAGGAACTAGACAAGCAGCTCCCTCTCCACCCACTACTTCCTCAGCAACAACCTACAATAGTCTTTGAATGGAGCCTTTTTTTTTTCTTTTTTGGGTCACACCCAGGGATGTTCAGGGATTACCCTGGCTCTGCATTCAGGAATTACTCCTGGTGGTGCTCAGGGGCCATATGGAATGCCAGGGACCAAACCCAGGTTGGCCTTGTGCAAATGCCCTCCCTGCCATACTATCGCTCTGGCGTAAAGTTTCTCCTTTCTAAATCCGAATTGTTTTCCTCTCTCCACGGCAGTGCCGGATCAACTCTGAGACTCACTGTGCTCATTTGCAGCCTTTCTGAGCCTCTGATCCTTAGGACCAGAGACCACACTTAATTCACAACTGAATCCTGTATTGTGGGCATCCGTCTGTAGGAGCCAGCATGCTAAGGTACAGTGATTCTTTCGGGCGGACATATTTCTCTGGCTTTTCTCAAAGGCCTTCCTGTTTTCTGTACTTTCTCTTCTGAGATTTTGCAGGAAGTTTCCCTGTTTCTCCACAGAGAACTGAATGAACAAAGGATCTTCAGACTGGGATTGTGTAAGGAGCAGTAAAGCTGTGATCCCAGGAGTATTATCTTTGCTGTCTTCCTTAAGACCCTACATGTGATTTGATTATCTAATCTTATGAGCAACTAAGAGCTGTCAGAACAGGTGACCTAGACAGAGAAGTTTGCTGTCTCACAGTTCTGGAAGCTAGAAGTCTGACATCAGGTAGTCAACAGGCCATGGTCCTTCTGCAGACTCTAGGGAAAGCTCCTTCCTTGCCTCTTCCTCTGGCATCATATGCTTATCTTTTCCATTCTTATCTCTTATCCTTCTCCTCTATTAGGGCACCTGTCATGGATTGGATTGATGCCCACCAATCCAATTTAACTTGGTTACATTCACTTGATCACTTGAATCCCGTTATTCATCGATTTGCTCTAGCTGGCGCCAGTAACATTTCCATTGGACCCTATCGCGTGCCAATGTAGCCCAATGGCATCTGGTTGATTCAGGAATATGAAGAGCCTCAAACCGTTCCTTCAGGGTCTTTACAAGGAAGTCTGACCATCTTGTAGGTGGGCGGCCACGTGATCTTTTGACATCCCGTGGGATCCGGTCGGTAATGGCTCTAGTCCAGCGGTTGTCTCCAAATTGCATTACATGTCCAGCCCATCTGATTTTTGATGCCTTGGCAAAGGAGACAGCGTCCCTGATTCTGGAATAGTGACGGAGGTCAGAACTCCTGATTCCTTCTCTCACTTGAGTGAGGCGTGATATTCCAAGCATAGCTCTTTCAATTCCTCTCTGGGAGACCGAATAGCATTCTCATCCTGCTTTCGTAGGGCCCAGGTCTCTGAGGCGTATGTTAATGCAGGGAGAACGGTGGAGTCAAAGAGATGTGCCTGGAGCCGGAGGTTCTTTGTCCTTTTAGCTATTTCTTCGATGCCTTTGAAGGCATTCCATGCCGCTCTCTTCCTCCTGCGCAGCTGAGGTTTTAGGTTGTTCATCATGTTGATTTCTCGACCTAGGTACACATAACTGCTGCATTCAGAGATATTTGTTCCATTGAGAGTGAATGGGGCCTCTGGAACTAGTTCATTCTTCATGAACATTGTTTTCTTTAGATTCAGCTGTAGACCTATCTTTTCACATTCTTGGTCAAGGTCAGCCAGCATTTGTGCCGCTTGGCTAATGTTTGGTGTTATTAGAACGATGTCATCAGCGAAGCGGAGGTGGTGTAGTTGCCCGACCATCTATCTTCACTCCCATTCCTTCCCATTCTAATTGTTGCATGATGTTCTCGAGGGTGGCACTGAAGAGTTTTGGTGAAATGGTATCACCCTGTCGAACCCCTTTTTTCACATTAATGATCACTTCTTTGTAGAATGGTGAGATCCTGGTGGTGAATCCGTAATACAGCTCAAGAAGGATATTGATGTATTGGGTTTGAACACCCTGTTTGACTAGGGGCTTCGATGACTGCTTCAGTCTCCACAGAATCAAAGGCTTTCTGTAAATCAATGAACGTGAGACAGAGCGGCATCTTGTACTCCTACAAACCTCGATGAGCTTGGTTACTGTGTGGATATGGTTGATTGTGCTGAATCCTTTCGGAAGCCTGCTTGCTCGCATGATTGTCCTTCATCTAGTGTTCTGCTAATCCTGTTCAGGATGACTCATGTAAACAGCTTGTAGATGAGGGACAACAGGCAGATGGGGCGATAGTTGCCGATGCCGTGAATATCTCCCTTCTTGAACAGTAGAACTGTCCTGCTGGTTTTCCATTGGGAGGGCACCTTGCATTCGGACAGGTAGCGTGTGAAGAGCCGAGGTAGTGTATTGATGAGTACCAACGGCAGATTCTTCGGGTGTTTGGGTCTGTCTTTGTCTGGGCCTGGTGCTGTTCCCTTCTTTACCGACGAGATGGCATGTCGGATTTCAGAAGGGAGAACGTTGGGAATGACATATCCATCCTGTGGAATTTGGTATGTGGGCAGGTAGATGTGGCTATCAAAGAGATTTGAGTAGAAGTCCTGTATAATCTTCTCCATTGCCTTTCTGGAAGATGTGATAGATCCATCAGGGCGCCGGAGGGCAGTCATCTAGGGTCTTATAGTTGGCGAAGGACAGGCGGGCAGTGCGAATGCTTTTCCCCGGCTTCTGCTGCATCTTCCAAGTATTTCTGCTCTTCTGTCTTTGAGGTCTTCTTTTATCACTTCTCTGCACCGATTAGCAAGCTTGGACGTTAGCATTTGGTCTCCTGAGTCTCGCGCCTTGCCATGTTGGTGAATGAACTTGAGAGTTTCTGAAGACAAGTGTCCTTTTGTGTCTTTCTCTCTCTCAGCATTCTTTAAAATCATGGAGGTGCTGAACCAGTCAGTTGTATTCTTCATCGATGTCGTCAATGATGGTATCTTCCCATGTTGCTGCAATGGTGCCAAAGAGTTCCCTGTTGGTAGTCGTTCTGGGAGTTCTCTTCTTAAACTTTGCAGCCTTTTCTCCCCGTTGCGGGAAGTAGAATTTTGCACGTAAGGAGACGGTGGTCCGATCCTGTTTGGAATTTGGGGACGACAGCTACATCGGTCAGACAAAAACCATCGATTGAAGATAAGGTGGTCAATTTCATTGTGGAACTGTCCGCCAGGAGATTCCCATGTCCAACGTTTCGCTTCAGCCTTCCTGGAACTGTGAGTTCCCATAAATAGTCTTGGTGGACATGATGAACTCAGATAGTCTCTCACCCTGTTCCTTCCATTCTAGGCCATGGGTCCCAATGTGGAGTTCTTCAGCCGATCTTCTTGGTCCTATCTTGGCATTAAAATCACCGACTATGATCTTGTAGAAGGTGTGATCTTTTATAGAACTCCCTCCAATTTCATGTAGAATTTCTCAATTTCATCTTCATTACATTAGCAATGGTTACATTAGCAAAAGATTTTATTTCCAATTAAGGTCTTGTTCCCACTCCTGGTGCCTTCAACATGTATCATGGGAGACACTTTAACCCACAAATTTACTCTCATTCCTATCACATCTGACTGACTTCTCCCACTGACACTGTGCCTTACAGTTGCGGCTCTTGTTCAGTCTAATATCTTCAGGAATGGGCAATTTTAACTAAAAGACCATTTGGAACTTCATTGGCTTCTTCGAGAAAAATGAGAACACTTCTCAATAGGGCCTTGTATAGAGTCTCGCTTACCTTCCCTCCTTACTATTCCTTCATCTTCCTTTTTACATAATTAAACCTTCTTAAGTTGTTCAGTCAGCACCCATTAGAAACACTTTACCTTTTCATGCTTCTTTCTACCACACTTTACAACCCTGCCTAAAAACTCCACAACTGAAACTTCAAGTGACCTTTCGAATCAAAGCTCAGAGGTTCTCAAAGCAAAACTTGAGGTTAGAAAATATATTGAAGCCAGACTGAATATTTTATCTACTTAAATAGCGATTGGAACGCCCATATGGGCCCTTGGTCCTTCTCTCTTTGCCCAAAATTTGGTCCATAGTTCCCATAAAACTGTACATCACAGCAAAGGTGATGTACAGTGAAATGATGTACAGTTAAATGATCTCGTCCCCAAAAGTTGGTGGGTACATTTCAAACTCCATGTTAATCAGATAATCTCAGCAGGCTGAGAAAGCATACTCCTAGCTAAAAATGTGCCTTTGTGATGATAAAAAGTCACCTTTTCATAAGCACAGTCAGAGTAATTCCTGAATACAGAGCCAGGAGTAACCACTGAGCATTGCGCCAGGTGTGACCCAAAATGTCAGAGAAAATAAATGATATAAACTAGTGTGATGAAATTTTAGAATTGAAGATATAATCCATTTAATCCTTTGTATGTGTAGTATTTTCAAACCTTTAGATCATATCAACAAATTAGATTATAAAACCCTCTGATTTATTTTATTGATTTAAAGTTGATTTAGCTATTAATAGTACTGAGGCGACATCTCAAAATTCTTGCATGAAAGAGATCTAAGTATATGCTTTGCTTGCAAGAGATCCAAGTTTGATTTCTGACACCCCATGGTCCCCTGAACACTGCCAGGTATAATCCCTAAACTGGGTGCCACTCCAGAGTGTCATTGGTGTGGCCCAAATTTTAAAAAATTTAAATAAAAATAAACACTTATATAAATGAACTAGTCCTAGTGTTATAAATTAAAAATCAAAATTTCTTATACTTATAATCTTTAAAAGTAACCTATTGTAGGGGCCAGAGTGATAGTACAGTGGTAGGGTCTTTGCCTTGCACACAACTAACCCAGGTTCAATCCCTGGCATCCCATTATGGTGCCCTGAGCACTGCCAGGAGTAATTCCTGAGTGCAGAGCCTGCAGTAACCCTGAGCATTTATGCCAGGTGTTACCCAAAGAAAAAAAAAAAAAAGTAACCAAATGGCTGGGGACATTGCACATGCCTGGCATGTGTGAGACTCTGGGTTCATTCCCCAGCATGGCAAAAAAATGAGAAAATGCACCAAGTGAGAGATAGAATGAAAAGCTGACTCGTGCTTTAAGAAATCAAGATGATTAAATTTGGGTGTATTTGGCAACTTAGCATTATCAGTTTAATTTTAAAAAAAGTCTTCTGCATTATAAGCTTATTTTAATGCAAGCATTTCACAGATATTTAGTACTATGACAAATGAATTTGTATTTAATCAAATTTAATCATTCTTTAGAACAACTTTATTTCAGCAAGTGGTTTTAGTATGTAAACTTGAAGCAGTCTCCAAGATCTAATACCTTAAAATTTTACTTTAGAATTTAATGATTATTTAAAAAATTCATGGATCATTTCTTAAAAAAGAAAAATGAAGTATTAATTATTAAGACTGCCAGTATTAATAGAAGTATTGCTAAAGTATTACTATAGCTTTAGGCTGTATATAATTTCACCTGTAAATGAGCACCTTTGCCACACTAAGAAGTTAAAACTAAGAAGGCATAAACGCAAGCTGTATATTCATAAACTCCACTTCAAAATGCTGTCATCTCATAAAAATATATGTATATATTATGATACCAATATCCAAGGTCAAGTGAAACATGTATCAGGTTTTGTCAAAGGTGGAAATTATCACAAACGTGTGGGAGTCAGGAGGCTAGGTAAGACAGAAAATGGAACAGCGTGCTAACAATTGTCAAAAAGTACTAATATCGGGGCGGGCGATAGCCCAGCGGGTAGGGCATTTGCCTTGCACGCGGCCGGCCCATGCCGGCCCGGGTTCGATCCCCGGCATCCCATATGGTCCCCCGAGCACCGCCAGGAGTAATTCCTGAGTGCAGAGCCAGGAGTAACCCCTGAGCATTGCCGGGTGTGACCCAAAAAGCAAAAAAAAAAAAAAAAAAAAAAAGTACTAATATCAACATAGAACTGAGCATTAAATACAGGCAAAAGATACACATGACAACCCTTTAATATATGTTCTGTAATCCCAATCTGGAAGGGAGGGAAAAGAGAAAGAGATAAAGGGTAGACAGAGAGGGAAGGAGAGGAAACTGGGGTACCTGCTATTGAGGCAGCATGGGGGGGTGGGCAGGAGGGTGGGGGGTACATTGGTGGTGGAAATGGGGCACTGGTGGAGGGATGGGTGCTGGTATACTGTATTGCCAAGAACCAATTGTGATCACCTTTGTAATTGTATGTTTCACTGTGGTATAATAAAAAATTAAAAAAAAAAGAAAGAGATAAAGGGAAAGAAATAAAGAACCTGCCATGCCATGGGAGATGGGCTGGGGGAGGGGAGGGAACTGGGGACATTGGTGGTGGGAGATGGGCACTGGTGGAAGGATGGGTGCTGGAACACTGTATGACGGAAACCCAAGTGTGAACATCTTTGTAATTGTATATCTCATGGTAGTATAATAAAATGCTTATAAAAAATGTTGTCATCTGACAGGCTGTTCACAATCACCCACTTTATGCTTATCTTTGTGAAATAGAAGATGTTGTTTTAAATTTATGCTCAATTTATGTAAATTACACTTTCTGGGAGAAATAATTGCAGAGAAAAATAATTGTGTAGCCAGAAATGTAGTGTGAGCTCTGCTAAGGGAAAAGAGAATGGTTTTTCTTAAAATAAAATGACCAGTTTCTCCAGAGCTTTGAGTGGAACAAAATTCTGAATGGATAGAGAAAGCAATAAAAGGTTCACAAAAAGAAAATTCTAAAAGGAGGAGATAGGGAACCTGCCTTGGAGGCAGGATCGGGATTTGGGAGGGAAGTGTCGACATTGGTGGTGGAAGATGGGTATGGGTGGAGGGATGGGTGCTGGAACTCTGTGTGACTGAATCTCAAACATGAACGTCTTGTAATTTTATATCTCTCAGTGGTATAATAAAATATTTTTTAAAAAAAAAAAAAAAGAAAATTCTATTTATCATGATTCATGTTGACAGAGGTTGGATGGGCTTTTTTTTAAACAGATTTTTTTAAATTGTGTAATCTAAAGGGGACTTAGCATCACCATTACATTGTATCAATGTATCAACTATTAACACTGATTACAAAACTAAGATTTTTACAACTCTGATTTTGACCTACAGCCACCAGAGGAATGTGACCACGCCAGCAGTGTCGGAGCTGTGCTGGCAGGTATGACCCTTCATCCTTCTAGAACCAGGCGGTTTGTGAACTCGTGATTCCACTGAGATGTATGCACAGTGTATGGTGACAAAGGTTGCTATGTCATGGTCCTTTACTTGGCTGCATCTAAACGACACACTGTTAAAGGAAACCAAAGGGCTTTCATTTTGAATCCCCAACTGAAGCTTCCATTAAGGTTTAGAGACTGGGGACATGGCCTTGAAAGAGCTCTCTCCCTCACTTCCAGATGGATCCATTTGCTTGCCAAACATAAATGTAGGCTTTTGAACACTACCCAAGCACCAGTTCTGTCTTTGTCTGGGAGCCACTGGGGTCCCCAACGATATCAGGGAGCGAGTTCCCTTCTTCTCTCGAGGCCAGCAGGGAATGGATGAAAACTCAGGAGTCCAGCACAGTTGTAAAAGGATCTGGTATACAATCCAGTAACAGGAAAACTCCAGACTTTAAGTTCCTAGCTGGGCTCCAGCCAGGTGTAGGTTTAGAATCCTAGGCCAAGATGGCCACTACCACTTGCTAAGGCCTAACAGGGAAAAGAATGGTGGAGAGGAGAGGCAGAGAACAAAGAGAAGCCAAAATGGCCAAAAGACCTTCCTCCTTTCTCATAGCTTATTGTATAGGGAGAAGCCTGCCAAAACCTTACAGCCAAGCCCATCATGGGCTGGGCTATCTAGAGATGAGGCCAGGTAAATGACCCTATTGAAATGCAGATCTTCAGGTGGGTCCTATGGCTCAAGCTTCACAATTTTCAGAGCTGACTCCTGGGTAAAATCTCCCTAGCAGAGTGGGGAGGGGCTGCATCTCTGAACCAGAAAGCAGTTCAGAATGTAATTTGTAGGAAATGGCATTAATACTTCTTACCATGAATATATAGCCAGTTGATTCCAGACTCTAGATCGGCTAAGATCCAAAATCCATCAGAATAATTTACTTTGGCATTACCTTTAGAACCAGAGACACATCAGTTTGCCCAGAGTTGTACTGCCATGTCTCTTTGAACTAGGAAAACTAATTATGGTTGATCTAACATGGCCAAGTACTCTTGGAATATCTATATGTATGTCCCTTGCAGGGGCCCATAGGAGCAGAAAGTGTGTTGAACTAGGGCTAAGCAGGATTCATAATATTTATGATAAAAATCGTTATGCTGTATAAAATTATGAAATCAATCCAATTCTGCCCAAGCTCCCATTGTGTCTGCTCTGGAGATTCCCTAAAGGAAGGGAGTAGCTCTTCACATAAGCTAAGCTAGCCAAGTCTAAGGCTCAGTAGAGCATGTCACCCAACATTTGCTACCTTGATGAGTATTGGCCCTGGTGAAGTTCTTTGTACACTGACCTCTGCATCTGTGTTCAAGGATATCAATATTTCGGGGGTGGGTGGGGAGGGGAGGTCCCGCTGACTTTCCAAAGGAAGTTGGAAGTTCAGACTGACCTGTCTGTTGGGGGTGGGTAATGATTGTCCACACTGGAGTATGTTGATGTATCTGCACAAACTGATATATCTTCGGAAGCTGAGCAAAGCTAAGGGAGAGGCTGTCTGATAGGTGTTGATTTTATCTCAGTGGTGAGTCTAAACTTGGAGCAATAATTTAATGGTACCTGAGCAGAAAAAGAGAAAAACCTAAAATTTTGTTTTCCTCTGCTAAATGACAAAGTGTTTTTAGGTTATCAATCTGCTTCTACTGAGATAGCTGCGAGCAGAGTAAAATTTCACCATATGCCAATTCTGGTTGGGGGTAGGGAGGAGTTGGGCACTTCCGGGCAGTTCAGATTAACCTTATTATGTCCTCAGAGGAACAAGTTCCTTTCACTTTTGGAAGAGTTAAGTTTCTTACAACTAAGATTTTTTTTCCATCTTTCATCACTACTTTGATTATAAATTGACTTTGCTTTTTGTTTCACAGTAACAGTTTCCCCTTCATTTGTGTTATTTTGTAATGCATTGTTTTATAATGAATTCATCAGCTCTTAACTTTTGAAAATTATTAATAATTAACGACAGCCATTTTATGCTTATGTTATTTGGGTCTTTTGGTTTCTCTTGAAGTTTCTGGGAAAGCGTTTGCAAATCATCTATAGACCAGAGTGCTCTGACTTTAACAAAGCATGGCCTGAGTGCCCACAGCTATGCCAAGAACTCTAGAACACAAACTCCAGATGGTTATTTAACTCTTGAGATCAGACCACTACAGGCCATAGTCCGGGATTTCAGCACTCTGATGGAGTAGCTCATATATTTGGGGGATTATTAACCCATGATAGAATGCAATAAGATTAATATAGACCTGAATTACTTAATGAGGAATAATTTGGTTGGGAATTATTTAGAATTTTTTTTTTTTTGCCTTTTTGGGTCACACCCGGCAATGCTCAGGGGCTACTTCTGGCTCTGCACTCAGGAATTACTCCTGGCAGTGCTCGGGGGACCATATGGGATGCGGGGATCGAACTCAGGCGGCAGAGGCGGCCGCGTGCAAGGCAAACGCCCTACCCGCTGGGCTATCACTCCGCCCCTATTTAGAATGTTGTTGAGACCATAGTATTCTATTCATAGTGTGAAGTATTTCTATCTTCATAGATATGAAGATTGCTTTTTCTTATGCTCACTCCAACATTTTAGATATCTGTGCTTTTCAAAAATAGAAATAAATAATTTTGTTACTTTTCCAGAATTTAGAAACCCACTGAGTATTCTTATTTACATGGCAATATGCTTGTCTATATAGGTTTAGTCAAAATCTAACCTTAAGAGGAGGACATAACAGAAAATATAAGTTATAAACCAAGACTTTTGTCTGACTATATTTTGACTAAGGTATACACGGTCAGGACATATGTTTACAATAGAATTCACATTTGTGGTTTTAGTGTGTAGTTAACTCATACCACCACCAAAATACCCAAGATACATCACAAAATGCCCAATATACTCCACCTTATCTTTCTCCCATTGACCACCTCTTAGTATGCATGTTGGTACGTATTCTGATGTCTGTAACTCAGTTCCTAGGGTTTTTCATCAATGGTATTGTCTGTGCCTTTTTATTGTCTATACCTTTGCTTTCTCTATACACTAGAGATGAGTGAGACTACCTGGTACTTGTTTAACTTCTCACTTGTTCAGCATTATACCCTCCAGTTCCATCCAATTTGCAACAATTGACGTGATTTCATTTTTCCTTGTAGCAAAGCAGGTAAAATTTAATGCTGTGTTCTGGATTGGATTTTCAACCTCAAGACACTCTCAAAGACCCATTCTGAGACTCCGTTTGAAAACTTCCAGAAAAACAACCTTAAGACAATTAACTGCATAATGTTGCGGAAGGAGAAAGTAAGTTTGCTAAAGTAACTGCAGTAAAATGTACCAACTGTAGAAGCTGTCTAGTATAGAGCGAAAAAAGGAAAAAAAAATAAATTAGTGTAGACATTAAATTACAGTTTTGAACTGTAGCTATAAACAAGGCTACATTTAATGTGAACAATTTTATGATTAAAATTTTTTTGTATAATGGTCTTTGATCAAATAGGGGTAAGTTCAGAGAGAATTTTTCTGTTTTAATAGAAAACAACAGCACATCTTTAAGGGTAATCAGATTCTGCTCTTCTTGTTTTCAAGCTAGTAGAGCATTTCTGTAATTACGCTAACTTGGTAGTTACCAGTTCCCAGAGGTGCATGACTAATGCAAACTTTGAGGACTATAGAGCGTGCTTTCAGCATTTAAGCAGACAATAATTTCTTAGTAAGCATATGTAAAAAGCTAAAAGACTTACTGGTTGTCATCAAACAAATGGTAGAACTGGGATTTGCACTGCTGCCTCCGACCTAGAGAAAACAGTGCTCCTTCCAGCACAAACGTGTTCAGCTCTCTGCAGTGTTTGTAGATGGTAAAATATACAACTATTTAACACTATAATGACAATAAATTTGTAGGATGTTTGGGACCCCAAACAGCCCCAACTTTTTTTAAAATATAAGCAGAATATCAAGAACCTCTATTAGTCTATGGAAACAAATGAAGCCCCACCATCCCCATGAGAACAAGCAAAGGCTGTTTGCAGTTTGTGCTAGCAAGGGAGCAGGCCACCATCACTTGCACTTGGCAGAGAGTCAAAGATGTATTTTATGTTATGCCCTGGTGGAAGATGCTGGCATGGGGGAGCTGTAGAGCTAACTCAAAATGTTCAGTGTGCATATGGGCTTTCTTCTGTTAATCCTAAATTAGAAGTAAATAAAAGAATTAAGGGAAAATAGTTATTAATTCAATCCTGGCTGTTTCCACAACATGGATTATGATTTGGCTTCCTGAACTGATAAACTCAACAATTTTAGGGGAGGGGAAGGGAATTGGGGACATTGGTGGTGGGAAATGGGCACTGGTGGAGGGATGGGTGCTGGAACACTGTATGGCCAAAACCCAAACATGAACATTTTTGTAATTGTTTATCTCATGGTGGTATAATAAAATATATTTTAAAAAATAAATCATTGATAAGAACATCTCAAAAAAAAAACCTCAACAATTTACCCAAATCTGAGACAGTTGCCTTAGTTTTAGGCTTGCAAATGATATTGCTTCTATCTAGAAAAGCTTTTCTTAATTTAGGTGTTTTGTTGCCATACCCAGTGATGCTTAGGGGCTATTCCTGGTTCTTTGCTCATGAGTGACCCCTAGTAGTGCTGGGGGACCATATATGGATCATATTTGAAATGGGGTTTGCTAAATGTAAGGCAAAAGCCTTACCCATTGTACTCTCCCTGTGGCCCCTATGAAAGCTTTCCTAAGTTCTTCACTGTACATTTTTTTTTTTTTCTTTTTGACTTTTTGGGTCACACCTGGTGATGCTCAGGGGTTACTTCTGGATCTTCACTCAGGAATTACTACTGACTGTGCTTGGGGGACCATATGTGATGCTGGGATTGAACCTGGGTCAGCAGCATGTAAGGCAAATGCCCTACCCACTGTACTATTGTTCTGGCCCCACTGTACATTTCTTTCCATCAGTGAAATCTTACTAATAACATCATTTTCTCCCAGAAGAAAAAGTGTCTTACACCTCACACTGGGAAATTCTTTTTTATTCCACTCTTTTTAATGAAATCTGCATTATGAAAACTTGAATACTCTGCATTTATACCCATGTTTATTGCATAAGATGGGATACTCACCATTATTTCTTATAGCTTCAAAAGGGTTCTCATGTTCCTTAAATTTCAAAACTGCCATCAAGTATTAAAGGCTTTCTTTGAAAGTCCTATGAAACTATGTAGCCAAACTGTTTTTCAAAGTTTTTTCCAAATTTTATTTTGAGAAGTTAGTTTGGGTTTTGTTATTAAGCACACATCTTGATATTTATGTCTTGAGTAGAGAAGCTAGTGCGAAAGCAAGTAAGAAATGAAGCTAGTAAGAAAGCAAAATGAATCATCAAACAATAAAATTCAAGAATACCCTCCTTCATGTAAGTCCTTGTCCCCTTCAAATGTCCTACAAAAGAAATGTCTATTCATTAAACCCTGATGTGAACATCCCTTACAATGAGAGAATAGGATGGAGCCGGTCCATAATTCACTTTGTGGAATCCTGGGTTACCATGGGGAAAACTTTGGAGGAGACTAGGCACTTGTAGGAAGGGTAATCCAAAGTAAAGGCAACCGGCAGAGAGCAACAAACAGGCTCACGTCAGTCCTGGATAATATTTATCAGGAAATTCACTTCCTGTCCTTAATCAACCCAGGATTTTTCAAAGCCGTAAGAATGCCTTGAGCATGGTGGGGGGGCAGTGGTGAGGAAGTGACAAAGAGCACTGATCCAAAGTTGTTGCCCAGGGTCGCTGCCTCATTGAAGCCATGGTTGTAGTGTTCGTATTTCCAGGAAAGTTGGGGGAAAAGAGCTGATAGAGGCGTGGTCTTAAGAAATGGAAAGTTTTGGGAGGGGGAGGAAATTGGGGACATTGGTGGTGGGAAATGGGCACTGGTGGATGGTGGGATGCTGGAACACTCTGTGACTGAAACCCCCAAACATGAACAACGTTGTAATCGTATATCTTATGGTGGTATAATAAAATACTAATAAAAAAAAGAAATGGAAAGTTCTGCTCATTAACAGATAGGTCCTCTCTTTTGCAAACTGGTAACTATAAGAATCAGGCATTTAGAGCCAGAGTGCTAGTACAGCAGGTATTATACCCTAGGTGTGATCCCTTGCACCCCATATAGGACTCACCACTCACCAGGGAGTGATCCCTAAGCACTAAAGTAAGAGCCTGGAGTAAGCCCTGCGCAACCTCAGGTGTGACTCAAAAAAAAAAAAAAAAAAAGAATCAGGCACCAAAGAATTCTGAAGAAAGCATTGCATTCCAAGAGAGATAATATTAAACTCAAAAGAATTCTGCTAAAAGATAATCTTACATGTTTTAGATGCAGCATCCACACACTACCAAGAAAGGTCAGTGTGGAAGAATGCAATTGTATTTTTTAATGTATTTTGTTATTTTGTTTGTTTTGGGGGTCATATCTGGTGATACTCAGGGGTTACCTGTGACTCTGCACTCAGAAATTAATCTTGGGATTGCTCAGGGTACCATATGGGATGCTGGAAATCAAACCTGGTTTAGTTGGTGCAAGGAAAATGCCCTACCCGCTGTGGTATCACTCCAGTCCCCAAACTGTATATTCATATACAGCGAACTGTATATTCGCTTCTCCGCCTTTTGGCTAAGATCAAGTGTAGTATCTGTTCTTATCAGTTTAATATCTGATATTCATATTTATAAATATAAATTATTTATATTTATGTATAAACAATATTACATATAAATAATACTATTTCTATTGAATAAATAATATATTTATTATCATTTATAATGATTATAAATATTTAATGTAAATTAAATATTTATGATTATTATAATATTATTATAATTTCTTTATAGTGTTAATATTTTTTAAACTATTTTTTAAAAAGTTTAAAAAACTTTAAAAACTTTTTTTAAGCATTCAAAACTTCAGACATATTTTTAAAGTTTCATATTCAGAAAAAGAATATTGAAAACCAAATCTTGGGACCAGAACAATAGCACAGGGGTAGGCTGTTTGCCTTACAAGTGGCAGTCCTAGGTTCGATCCCCGGCATCCCATATGGTCCCCTAAGCACTGCCAGGAGTAATTCCTGAATGCAGAGCCAGGAGTAACCCCTGAGCATTGTCAGGTGTGACCCAAAAAGAAAAAAAATAATAAAAACCCAAATCTTAGAGAAAGGATGTCTCCACTCAGGAATTACTCCTGGCGGTGCTTGGGGATCATATGGGATGCCAGAACAGAGCCCAGGTCGGTCGCGTGCAAGGCAAATTCCCATACCCGCTGTGCTATGGCTCAGCCCCTGAAATCTGACAGCTATCAGAGGAACTGCTGGAGTGGCAGACCAGGGCTAGAACCCGCCTTCCTTCCAGGGCACTTTGTGATCAGCTGGGCACAGGGAGAGCCGGTAGCAGCTCTGCCCGGTACATGTGAGTCTCTAGATCAGCATACCTGGGCTGGGCTTGAAAAAGACTGAGAGCCTCACAAGAAGCCAGTGGAACTCCCACACCATGAGGGCCGCCATTTTCCACATCTGGACTCTCCACTTGTCAGAGCTCCACCCAGCACAAGAGCTGATCACAATCCAGGCTCATCAGAGACCCTCCCTGTTCAACATCCGCAAGTCAATCAACATAATGCATCATGTCAACAAAAAGAAAAATAAAAACCATATGATCATATCAATAGATGCAGAGAAGGTATTTGACAGGATTCAACGCCCATTCATGATAAAAACTCTCCATAAAATGGGGACTGAAGGAACCTTCCTCAAGATAATCCAGGCCATCTACTACAGGCTCATCAGAGACCCTCCCTGCAGGAATATATAACAAAATCTTATGGTATGGATAAAATAAAAAAAATATGGAGTTACTTCTGGTATCAATCAAACTATTTAACTCTAGTCTCTCTGCAGCCATATTTGACAAGGAGATAAATCCTAGATGAGAACAATTCTCAGAAAAATATCAACTTTGGGTGATTAATAATGGAGAAAAAGTGGGCCCTTATTATATTATATATATATATTATTATATTGGACTGAATGTGCCTTTAAAAGATGGATCAAGGTTTTTGAGTGACATCAATACTAACAAAACTGCAAATCAGGGGCAGAATCAGATAATGCAGGTCTAACCTGTCTTAGAATTTGAAATATGAACCTTGAAAGCAATTCTTAATGCATAAAAAAAGATTAGTAACACAATTTTTTTCCACATTTTTTTCTAACTAGAGTATTCCAGACTTATTTGGTTTACCGCTCCTTTTCAAGAAAACAACAACAAAACATTCAGTGTACCCTTTGGAAATCCACCTTTGTGGGATATATCTGGGTCAACCTGGCAGTGCTCAGGGATCATTCTGCAAGCAAGGCAAGTGCCTTAAGCCCTATACTATCTCTCTGGTCCAGGAATTCACCTTACTTAAGCCAACAGAAAGCATCCCCCTCCCCAACCCCTACAAATATGCACACAATTGCACCACAGGCTAACACTCCATTGTTGGGCACCCCAACACTCCCTGAGCTGGGCTGAGAGCACCCTCTTTGGGAAACATTATGTCTTTAGTAAAGCTTCTTTTAGAAATGCGGATATTGATGCTAATTATGATTCTTATTTTCCTAAAGCTCAGAGAAATTAACATAAAAAAGAGTTTGGTTTTTCACACTTGACAAATAAAACTACTCTATTTTTCTTCTCTAAATTGCTACAATTCCTACCTCAGCTAATCATCTCTAGATTGTTAAGCAAAACTAATTTTTTCCTTAGAAATAAGGAAAACAAGGATCCCTTTTCAGGTAAAAAGGAAGATGGGTGGAAATCTGGGTTCCTGTAAAACTAATTTAACCTTTGCTCACCCTATGTCCAACTGGCACTGTCCTTGACTTTAACCTAGGAAACAAGCAATTCCACCCTCATATAGAAGTCAGAAGGACCATGGTGATTAGTGTCCTATTTTCTTCTCCACCTTGCACTTCCTTACAGTTAGTTCTATGAGAACAGTTGGTTTAACCAACACCCAGGCGTTATGATGATATATCCCTAAGAGAAGAAACAGTGTATCAGAAATGTACTGCCCACATCCAATTAGCCATCTGAAATTTTTTAATAACTATCCTTAGTTACCAACTAAGGCTAATGAGATGAGCTAATTAGAACCTGCTCTGAAGTCCAGAAATTAAATAGAATGAATATAAAGCTGGTTCTACAACCAGATCTTCAGAGAATTGGCTCCATAGACTACATCTCACTTTTATTTTTACTCAGTCATGCTATCCAAACCAGTAGCACATTATACAATGTCAATGGCTTGTACCATGATCAATCACCAGAGTAAAATTGTCCGTTAAAAATTGCACCAGGTTGTGGTGGACCAGTGTTGGAATATTGAATATCTGAAACAACTGTACTGTCAACAACTGTGTAAATCATGGTGTTAAGTTTTAAAAATATCGCACCAAGTTGAGTACTGTATTTCCACAGACACAACACTGAAAATTAAAAATAAAAAGCCATTATGCAATCAGAGAGATGGGTAGTGGAAGGGCAGGTAAAGAACTTGCCTTGTAACTGAGTTGCCCAGGGTTGATCCCTGCACCAAATGCGCCCAATATGGTCCTTCCAGGTGTGATCTGGGAGCTCAGAGTGAAGCACTAGGTAGGCCTGCTCCCCACTTTGCCCAACAGAAAGAAAAAGGTCATTGCTTTTACTTTCCTCTTTCTCATCTCATTCTTAATCTCAAGGGTACTGATACTGAGGGTCTCAGGTTACACTTAGTTACTGAGAGTTTGTTACCTTGGAAGCTTATTACCATCCCAGCAACTACTCCAGGACTCTGGTCGTTCATGAATTCTTCTCAACCCCAGAAGTTCCATAAACTCAAAATGTAATGCCAAAACTCAAAATGTAATTGCCAATGCCAATACCAAGGTTGCTAAGATATTAGACTGTAAAGTTTCACCATAAAAAATATGACAATTATGTGATGCCATGGGGGCTTGCCTAACATTCTGGTGATCATTTTGCAAATAGTAAGTATACCAGATCCACACACCATTGATGAGTGTACACAAGAGTCTATTGCAATTGTTTCTTATTAAAAATGGAGAAATATTAAAACACATAATTGTTAATCAACAAATAATGAAGAGGCTTCACAGGAGGCAGGAACGTTGAACTGGAGGTGATGTCAGGATGGGGAGAGAGGAATGTGAGCACTTCAGTGGTGGGGGTGTGCAGTAACTGTACATCAACACCCAAAACTCACTGTTATAACCCTATTACCTAAACTATAATTATACAAAAAAAATTTTTTAAACGTAATGCCATAATATATTTGACTTAAAATTTTAGAACTTAGGGCCAGAGTGATAATACAGAAGGTAGGGCATCTGTTTGCATGCAGCCAACCTGGTTCAATTCCTGGCATCTCATATGGTCCCTCAAGCACTGCCAGGTTGTAATTGCTGAGTGCAGATCCAGGAGTAACCCCTGTGTATTACCAGGTCTGATCTAAAAAGCAAAAAAAAAGAACTTATGGGGTAACTGAAAGCAGCAGCTCTTGCCAGGAAAAGCAAAGTCCCTGCCAGCAACCTGGATCTTTAAAAATGTATAAAAGGGAATAGAAAAGGAATAAAAGAACACTCCCTTGATTTCAACTTTAGCAGGATATCATTTGCTCCAAGCTGGCTGTACGGAGTCCACAGCTCAGAAATCTACAAATTTATACATAATTCACAGGAACTTCTTGCCATGTTTCTCATTTTGGGTAGTGGTAGATAAAATATGCCCAACTTCTTGCAAACATTAGAATTTTGTGTTGGCATTTCTAGCACTGACATTCTCAAGATTATCTTCTTCCTTTCTATCCTTAAATCTTTTGATCCTCTTGGCCTCCATGTCTGAAAAGTTTACTGTGAAAATCTTAGACATACCAAGCAGAATACCAAACAGAATAGTAACACAAGCTCCTGATACACAAACTCACTTATCCACCACTTGGACAACTGAGTTACTTTGTGCCCATGTGGTTTGCTTTGTACCCACATTCCTCTTCCCTATGTCCTCACGAATTATTTTAAGGCACATTCAAAATATATTATTTTATCTGTAAATATTTTACAGGTCTCTAAAAGCTATAGATGCCTTAGAAATTTTACTGCACATGTCAAAATGAGGCTGATTACATCCAGTCATATATCAGTAAGTAGAAAAACAATGGCAAAGGAAGACTGAAGAGATTTAGGAATTCCCATGACGTCATGAGTCAGGCATTAGTACACCTTTGACCTACATCTGCTGCTGCTTTCTGCCTTTCCCAGAAATATCTATTTACTTCTCAGGCAACCATCTCCTGTCTCTGAGACTCCTTTTGAGTAGGACCGTGAGCTCATGAAGAAGATAAATTCTGCTCAATGATACATTCTGAAGAAAGGTCTCCTGGAAAACCTCAAAGTCTCCTCAGATGAATTTCTGCCTCTGTGGGTTCCCCCAGCACCTTTATTCCAGAGTCTTGACATTTCTCACAAAATCCTAGATCTGAGGTTAAGCCCATTGGCTCAGTTAAATAACCAATGGCTAGAATACTTTTTTTTTTTTGCTTTTTTGGGTCACACCAGGCAATGCTCAGGGGTTACTCCTGGGTCTGTGCTCAGGAATTACTGAATTACTCCTGGCGGTGCTCAGAGGACCATATGGGATGATGAGGATCCATTCCAGGTCGGCTGCATGCAAAGCAAGCGAGCTCTCCACTGTACTATCACTCCAGCCCCCAAACTTTTCAAAAGGAGTAAATACTCATAATAGTGTTATCATAATGAGAGAAAAAAATTAACAATAACCTTTGATAGCAAATAGCCAGCGAAGATTCTGCTCATTTTCCCTCTGATCCAAGCATCCTTAGTCTCTCTGGTACTTGACAGAATATAGAGCAAGCGCCTGCTTCTGAGACCCTACCCGAAACGTGTATATAAATGGTGAAACCTCCCCCACCATTCATAGGCACCTCTCTTTTTATTCCAAAGGTCCCAACTTGGGACTCACAGTGCCAAGGATTTGTGTCAGCTGCCAAACACAGTTGCTTTGGCATTTCTCCCTTCTGTGAAACCTGCCATCAGAGATAAATCTTCCTCATTCCCACATCTTTTCCACCAGGTTGCAGGCTCTAACACTTAAGAGTGTGCTTCTGGGTATGTCAGCTCAGCATTGACGTGTTTCAAGGAGTCTTAGTCCATAGTCTAAACAAGACATATAGTAATGGGACAAGGGTAGGCACCTAGCCCAGTCTTGATTAATTACAAACAAGTGACCAAGGGGAAACAATCGTCCAGTTGTGAAATCGAGCACTCTCTAGCAGGGTCACTGTCTCTTTGGAATGAATTTCTGCAAGTCTCCAATCCCTTACCTTGTGTTATGCTGGCTGGATACTGATGACGGAGAGGAAATATAGGCAGTCAAGCAGGAATCTGTTGGCTTTGCCTGAGGACCCTCTTGCTCCTGAGATGAGCATGCCTAGGACCAAGCACCACCTGACATGGGTTTCTTCCCACTAGAGCTGCTGTCTCTGCTGTTTTGGGGTTCCTGGCAGGCAGGAGTACACCCAACTTCTTGTCCTGTGCCAAATATACATCTAAACTTATTCTGAACATTTAAGCTGAACTTGAGTTTTGAGCCCCTTCCCCACCCCTACAAATGATTCACTCTCCCACTCTAGTGCTCATGTGATGGGGGATTATAAAGACAAGCCTGACAGAACTTCCTGATGTCCCAGCCCACAGAGTTCTACAACTGACCCCAAATAGCTCACCACGATTGTTCAATTTCTAGTTTTGTGAGCTGGTAAACACAGATGTCATTAAAAATTATATTATATAAACTTGGCAATTAAAAAATGTAAAGACAAAGGTAATATGAAAACAGCCTACAGCTTGACTACATTTGATTATTAGTAAACTATTATGATTCTTAGTCATTAAGGTTGTTTATATAGTTGAATCATTTAAAAATGACTACTGCAGGGCTGGAGCAATAGTTCAGAGAATAAAGTGCTTGCCTTGCATGTGGCCAACCTGAATTTGATCCCTGGCTTCCCTGAGCACTACAAGGAGGAATTCCTGACTGCAGAGGCAGGAGTAAGCACTGAACAACACCAGGTGTGGCCTAAAAATAAACAACCCTCCCAAAAAAAATGGCTAATGCATCTCTCAGTTTCAAGATCAGGGATTTCACATTGTCACCTTAAAATCAGTCACATGAGGTTAGTGAGAGAGTACACCATGTAAAAGTTTTTGCCTTGATTGTGTTTGACGAGGGTTTGATCGTTAGTATCCCATCTGGTCCCCCAGTACTGCCAGGAGTGATCCCTGGGTACAAAGCCTTGAGTACTGCCAGGTGTGGACCTCAAACCAAAAATAAGTCAAGAGCAATGGAGAGTACTTATACTACAAAAATTTTCAAGCAATACAAATCAGAACTTATCTGAGATCAGAAAGTCATTAGCACACTTAGCAATATTGCTCCCAATTCTAGAACGGTGGGCACATCCGTTTATCAGCATGGCGAAGTCCTAAATGTTGATCTGAAGAGCACTAGGTACAATTTAGATGATATTGCTGGTAAATTGAGCCAGGAATACTATGATCCTATCTCAAATCTTAGCCAACTTTCCCTATGAGGTTCACAAGAATGATTCCCCCCCCCAGTCTTCTATGTTTCTATTAAGTCTCTATAATGGGCTTTAATGGTCTCGGCTTATTCTCCCACTCCTCCCTTCTTGTTCATGCATACAAGGGTTAGATACATCAAACTTAATCTCTCAAAAGTCAGAGATTCACAAACTAAAAAAAAAAAAAAAAGGAAGAAAAAAAAAAGCCTGAATGCCCACACTCAGTCACCTGTATGTTGGGCGGGGTGACGACTGGGTTTCTGAAGGAGGGCACACACGTGTTCTCTGCCCCGAGCACTGCTTCTGTCACCCCCAGCCAACTGTACTATGGAGTGATGAGACTCTCCTGCAATATTTAAAAAAATAATTCTTGTAGCTCTTGTAGGGATGCTAGAGATCATACCCAAGGCCTCAGACATACAAGGCACGTGTTCTATCACAGACCCATCTCCTTGCTCTCAGCATCTGGATGTTCTTGTTAAGGAAAGCTGATCATTTTACCTTAAATATTTTTGAATGTTTAACTAGATGAAGTTAGGGCTGTGTTAACTAACCTTATTTTTCAAATAAGTTAGCAAAATGGGCAACCATTTTGCACAATGTACATATATTGAATCATGACACTGTGTAAATAGAAGGTGTACTATGTTCTATCAGTTATTTCTCAACAAAAGGAAATGTTTTTCTTTTGTTGGGGGAGAAACAAAGAAATGTGGGGAGAAACACCTTCTTTTTACCACTTTTGGGAAAGATTTTTCTTTTCATAAACAGGCTAAACCAAACAAAGTCATTGTGGTTAACTTAGTATCTCTCCCCACAGTACAAAGATTCCACCAGGAAAGCACAGGCGCCACCCGAATGTCTTATGAAACAGGGCAAGCCACCCTCAAAGGCTGCCCCTCTCCCCCCACCCCCATTTGTAGGAATCCTCAGGCACAACCCAAATTTGAGTGCGAGGGTCATTCTCAGGAATATCTTTAACCATCAGGAAAAAGGGGCTGGTGAATCCAAGTTCCAGTCCTCATTGTCTCTGAAGTGCACTGAGTTATTTCTGAAAAGAGCCAGTGGAATTGGGCTCCAGCTACCCACAATGTTAACAAGATCAATAGAGCCTTCACTGGCCTCACTTTGTCCGCCTCATTCTTTCCTGGAATCACCTTCTGGGTTTTCTTCAAGAAACTCTCTTGCAGTATGGAGTACAGAAGGTGCTTGCACATAACCAACCTGGGACCAATCTCCAGCACTTCATGTGGCCTCCAAAAACACAAGCATGAGTGATCCTCAAGTCAGAGCTAGAAATAAGCCCTGAGCAGTCAGGTGTGGGCACCGTCCCAAAAGTCCCCTGCCAAAGGGAAACCCACCTGCACCAATGTTCTTACCTCCAGATTTTCATTGAACCCTCTGTCCCCAAACACTCTCCACCTAAACGGAAATCTCCCACTTGTGCAATAATTTGCTTCAAAGTCAATTCCTCTGCTGTGTTCTTTGCTTTCTTGGAGCAATGGAATGTCGTTTTCCCAATTGAAAGTTGTAAACTGTAATAGACGTGAAGCACATGCCTGCCATATCCCATTGTATTCTATAATGGCAGACTCAAATTCAAATTGTTAGTATTTGTAGGAGTTCAGAGGTGTGACTCAGAAGCTGAGCACTTAACTGGCAGGAGAACCTGGGATCTATAACTGCCACCACCAGGGGGAGGTAGGAGACACGGAGGTGGGGAGGGGAAGAGAGGGAAAGGGAGGGAGGGGGGAATAAATAATTCCAGGTCAAACTGACAGCTCAAAGGAGCACATGCTTTGCATGTGGGAGCCCCAGGTTTGGTTCTGCCACTGCATGGTCCCTGAGTACTGCCAGGGGTGCCCCACCCCAGTAATATTTGTAGAAATATCAGAAAGTTATGCTGCAATATGAATGCTCACTTGCTCATCCTGACTCTATTCTCATTCCTATTTTATGGATGAGGAAACTAAAGCTCAGACTGGACTTAGGCCAGACTTAAATTCATAGGCCGCCCTGTCCTGTACCTGCTTACATTATACCTTGATGCTTTGTGACCTAGAATGAGGACTAGGAGTGGTAAGTCAGTCTCTGAGGTTAGTAATTTCCAAGAGTGATTTCCAATTTGTAGTGAAACTATCCCTAGGGAGAGAGGCAGGGAGAAAAGTAGGTCAAATAAGTTAAACCTAAAAATCAGGAGTTGCCATTTTCGAGATTCTCAGAGACAAAATAAAAAAATCATAAAATTGATTTTGCAAGACTTTTGGCACATTATTCAAAAAAAATTCACGAAGGCATTTTCCCCTTTTCTCATGCTCACATTTCCCTTTGTCTCTTGAACACAAAGCATGTTTATAATAGTTTTCATATTCTTGACCACTTATTCTATAATCGCTTTTACTTCTAAGTCTGGCTTTACCATTTTAAGATGAAAAAATGAGTTGATTACACTCAGCGAGTCAATAGTGGAGTACAAAAAGGGATCTTTAGAAAGATCTAGATATATTGAGGCCAGTACCACTTGATGAATTATGAAAACAGGGGCAAAAGACCTAACAGGAAGGAACAGGAATTCAGTATTTCATGTCAACACAAACATCATACACATCATGACTTACTATGCATATATTCTCTAATTCCTAAGGAGAATGTTAAAAAAAAGAGAGAGAGATGGGTTTGGATCAATTACTGAATACAACTGAATTTCCAAGTTAAAAATTTACCAGCTTATATTTTAAAGAAAGCAAGGACTCAAATTTATGCAAAATTTTAGATAAATACAAAGTTCCAAAGCTGTTTCAATTTTGGGAGCACTATATGGGCACATACTCTAAAAGATTTTTTTTAATGCACACAAAATTAAATTTTACTTCTTGCTAAAGTACTTTAAACCCAGTTTTCTTCAAATGCCACTTACAATAGAATGAGTAACCTCATTACGTTAAGAGATTAGAGAAGCAAGGCCAGAAGATAAAAACTAAGACTTGACTTCAGAGTATATGGCAACGTAAACATTTTCCTCAAATGACAACTAATCCCTAGCTGCGTTTCAATTTACCAAATGAGCAATCAAATTCACCTCACTTTATTAGCTAATGGTTAAGAATTTTGATTAGACAGATAAGCCTACAGTTGCTTAAGGTTTAATTAGCCTCACATTGAAAAAGGTCAAGAAGTTTTTAGAATTTCCTTTCAAAATGGTGCAGTTAGTTTCTTAAAGATTATGCTCCTGAAAAAAAACCTATTACATTCTGTGCTTTTCCCCCACTGAACATATATCCCAATTGATAGGGGCTTAACGAAAGTGCAATGGTCAAACCATTTACCACCCACACAATCATGAATAAAAAAAAAAAAAAAAACCCAAAAATACAGTTTCTTCTTAAATGAATGTGGAAGGGACACGTGTACAGCTAGTCGTCTATGGGCGTTACTAGAAGCTGTGGGAGGTATGTGTTCATTCCCACATGGTCCATGGAGCAGAGCCTCCTGGAAACACCAGGTGTGGCCACCCCACCACCAAAAAATTCTTCGGAATGTCTGTGATAAATATGACTTTCCTGGGGCCAGAGTGATAGCACAGTGGGTAGGGCATTTGTCTTGCATGCAGCCGACCTGGGTTCGATCTATGGCATCCCATATGGTCACCCGAGCACCACCAGGAGTAATTCCTGAGCAAAGAGCCAGGAATAACCCCAAGTGTCACCAGGTGTGACCCAAAAAAGAAAAAAAAGATACAATATGAATAGTGCACAAACTTAAAGTGTACACTCACGCTTTCAAGAACCAACTATCCAGGAAACGGCAACCTGATAAACACAATATTACCCAACTTTTTGTGTCCTCCTTTTGAGTTTACTTTCCAGAGTAGTCTTAAACATTCACAATCCAGGTGAGATGTCTATCAGAAGCATAAAGGAAAAACGCTCATTTTCTGACAGAGACCAGAGAGGGAAGCATAAGATTTAAGGCTCCAGAGGTACACTTTAAAAAAATTATCTTTATTTAGGTTTCTGATTCAGCACATATATCAAAGACTAATCAACATAAAGTAAATAAGACATTAATTGGAAGTCTTACATCTCTCTAAACTCTGACCAAGAATGTCAAGATTGCCACTATTACCAGAACTCCAACCTAGTCAAGTTGTAGACAAACTACCATGAACAAACATACAGTGTGCATGAATATGCAGGGGCAAGACATGCTAGCTCTTGGCTCTCCTCTTCTTTTGTTGATGTCTTTCCACCTGAAAGTTCACTTTGCTTTCCGTTCTAATGTTCAAGCAGAGTTCAAAGGCCGCTCAGGGTCAACCTGATCAAATACTCTTCTGGTGGAATGCATTAAAATGTTATGCCTGCAACTTTGTTTTTGCCAGGATGAAGCTTGGGTCGAGATGTACAGTACAATCTAGATGACGGAGCAGACTAAGAACGAAAGTTGAGCAGTAACCAGAGTTAAGGCATGAATGCACACACACGCACACGTGCACACACACAGCACCCACGCTCTTAAAAACACAGGATTCCTTCACTTGCCTAACAAGTGGGCAACCAGGGCTTAGCAGTTAACCATAACTGCAGAGCATTCTGGAAAATACTCCCCCATAATTTTAAGCTAACAGCTGTGTGTATGTTTTATTAAAAAAAAAAAAAACCTCAAAACCTAAAATCCCCTAATCTCTTATAATGGCTCTTGAGCATGGAACTCAGGTAGCAGCGTCAATGCTGGCTCTTTCAATAATTTGGAAATAAAAGGTTGTTTTACTATGTATTTCTTTGGTAGTCATCACTACGAAGTTTTCAGTGTTGGTTACCTAAAAGACAAGTACTAGACAGAAGTTCAAGTTACAGAGAAATAGTTCTTCTGTATCGATAAGAAAAATAGTGAGCTCTCAAAGGACAAGTTACTATGCTTTTTCTTGCCTTACTGGGCATCCTCTATAAGCAAGGCTTTGCACAGGCAAAGTTCGTGTCTACCTAACAAAGGGTAATATACGTACTCTATTTTCCTATGAGTGAACAGTTAACAAAAACACACATTATCTGTTATTTCTGGTCACATCAGTTAGAAGTCAATTACAAAGGGACAGCAGCACTTGGTGACAAAGTCACATTCTGGTCACACATTCATTCCATGGTTGCTGGTCAGCATACGAGGAGCTCAGAATTTAAAAACTCCTTTCAATCAATGAAGGAGCAAATTACATTAAACCTTAAATACTTCCACCATCTGCCAAATGTTGAGAATTCTGTCTAGAATGCCAGCATGCTTGATGAGAGAAAGCAGTTCAGAGCCCAGAGAGGCGTCAGGTATTAGGTGAGTTAATTTGGTTTTGTATGAAAGGCATGGTGATCTGGCAACAGAGCACTTATCCTATTAGCAGCACAGTGGTAGCCAAAGGTCTCTGTCAGCAAGACAGGAAAGAGAAGCTACTGTTGCTCCCATCTGCCTTTGGGATGGCTACTGATTTTACAAAGGTCTTCTGAGAAGTCAGTCCACGGTTGTCTTGGGAAAACGGGCCACAAGAAAGTCATCATATTCAGCCCTCATGAAATGTAAGCCAGCTTCCCACACAGGAGATTCTAGCCTCTATGAATTTGGGGTCCGAATCTTATGGCTCCCTGGTGGCTAAACAAATGCCCTTGCAGGTACTGCCCAAAAGTGACAGGTTCCACATGGGGTCAAAAACACTTTAAAAGGACACAAAATAGCTTAAGTTCAAATAGTAGTGTTAGATCTATCAATCATGAATGTTCTGGAAGAAGAAACAAGATTCATGTCGCAAAGTGCTGTTTGAAGAAGCTGGGTTTTATTTTGAAATGAAATCCCTAGTCTTGGGGAACCAGCGCTGTTTCTGCAGAAGTCTGAATGTCAAGAACCTGTCTCTAAGGCATTTATCTGGAACTGTTTGCTCATTCCAAGTGCTGTCTCATTCACCATATGGCAATGTTTTGACTTTTGTGCTTTCAGGAGGTAACTAAATTGACAGGAAGCAGAGGGAAGATTATATTATGAACTTTCTCATTTGCGAACTACCCAAAGCATTGAAGTCTATAATCTCATTAAAAAAAAAAAGACTCTTGTAAACATATACCATATTTCTCCTATAAGAAAACCGAGAACTGTACCATGGAGGCAAACTATTTGCCTACTACTCTTAGATTTCCTCGGAATGGCAATGTACCAGGAGGAACAGGAGCTGTGAGCAAAATCCCCAGGTTTGTTATGACCCTATCTGATCAGATTAATAACCTAAAGCCTCAATAATGAAATGCAAAACTTCTTCCCCATACTTGAGAACTCTATGATTATGCATATTATACAGACATTATAAATAAAATTATATAGACGCACAATTTCTTCCAAACATTTGAGGAGTGATGTTCTCAGTTTGGGGGTTGAAGCAGTAAGAGGTGAAAAATCCTATTGTTGCTTTTACTCAAGTTCTTAAAATGCTAGTCAAACACTATTATCCAACAAGACTTTTTTTTTTTCTTTCTGTAACTCTTAAATATGCATTTGAAGGCAAAAATGGAGGTTTTGATACTGTACAATATTAAATATCTACAATGTCATGGTTCCTTATTTTTAGGAGTGTTCATTAAGAGCTAGCTATTAGAGATGGTTTGTCACAAAACATGGACTTAAAAATTACTGATAAATTAATTTCAGTTCTCTGATTATATCCAACAGATACACATTCTCATCATAAAATATACATTCTCTAGTAAGTTATTTTTGTCCACGGCATATATAAATATGCAAACACAGGTGGTAAAAATCACTTTACTACCAAAGTACAAAACAGTTAACTGCTGAGAAGCAAAAATAAAGATGTTGCAAGTACTAAGAGTGACTCTGTTCCACTTCAAAGTGAAACAAAATGACTAACTTGTGCTAAAGGAATGGAAATCATGTATTCAGAATATACTTCTTTGTACACTGCACTTGCTTGTAATAAGCTGTCACCAATGCTAATGCGCTACTCTCCTCTACACCTCTTTTATGTCAAGCAATAATGTATCTTACGGCCATTAGGCCAAGATATTTCTATATTGTTCATTTCAAATAGTATTTTCTAATAGTATTTTGCACCTTTAAAATATTTGTTCAAACTCTGTTTCCGGGGACCATCAAGAATGGAAAGGGGAACTAGCTGTGTTTTGTTACATTTCCAATGCCTTCTGCAGCAGAAATCAAACAGGACATTCTAATCAGCCATCACAATCGCTGGTGGGTGGGACAACACTTATCAACTCATGTCAGAGGGGGCCAGTTCGGGTAGATTAACATTACAGATAAAGAATCACACTTTCATATACAATAATTCCATCCCATGTATGTGGCAAAGGTCTAGCCATATGATCTGTTACTTTAGGCTGTTTTACAAGAGACAAGGATGTTGAGATATACTGAAAATAACCTATAAAAAGTGTATCTGTAGAAAGCTCTATTAAACAGTATATCGTCTTGGGCACTGATCCATCTAACTTTCTGTTAGACACTGAAAGTTAGACTTTCAAAGATTTGAATTGTAGTGCTGAATTACTGGTATATTTGTAGACACCATAGAGGTGGGTGGGTGACTAATAACCGCTCAGTAATTTTCTGCAAATTCATGAAAAAAAATATACAAAAGATTTCCCTTTTTATTTTACAAACCTAAAAGCCAGGATAATGAAGCTCTGGGCCCAAGCAAAATTGCACACTGCTGCTGAATTACAAATATTGAATAGCAAATGTTCCAGCCAGGGAATGGAGGATGTACATGTAGATTCAAGTAAAACACTGATGGAAAAGTCGTCTGTTTAGTGTTGTAGACCCACAACACTGGCTGCGTTCTCCGACAAACACTTACAACACAATTAAGAGTGAAGCCTAGATAACCTCAGTGCAAATAAGTCAGATCCAAATATGCCAGGGAAGGAAGCCTTTGGCGTTGAGTAGACGGCTCCACTGTACGAGTCCCCACATGAGATTCAGACTAAGCACATGCATTAAGGCTGGGAGGAGGGGTGCACCGGATGCTGCGACGGGCAGGCTGTGAGGTGGCTGCCGAGGGGGCTGCGGGCTGCATGGGAGGTGGTGGCGGAGGCGGAGGCGGCTGGACTGGGGTCTGTGTGTTGGGAGATGGAGGTGGTGTGGGCCTTTTGAACTTGTCAGGACTGCTGCTTCTCCGCGGTGAAGGCCTCTGTGGAGAAGGGAGGAGCAGAGATGAGTTTAGGGACCAGAGAATTCATTTCTAACATTTCTAACAGCCTGGATGAGACTGGAGACAAGCTGAGCCACAAAGACAAGAAGGCCTTGTGTATGCTTCGCTTAAGTACCAACAAAACTGTAAGCCAACATCTACATGTGCACCATGAAAAGGCTATGCAAAATTACTAAGACATGTGCACTGACCAATCTACTGGACTGAGAGCCCCTTCAGTGAAACAGTCCTAAAAGCTAAACGAGAAAACAGCTGTCACCATGCTCCTGCTAAACTTTTTTTTAATAAGTATTGTATTATACCACCATGAGATATACAATTACAAAGATGTTCATATTTGGGTTTTGGTCATACAGTGTTCCAGCACCCATCCCCCACCAGTGCCCATCTCCCACCACCAACGTCCCCGGTTCCCTCCCCCCCCTCCCCAGCCTGCCTCCATGGCAGGTTCTTTATTTCCCTTTCTCTCTATCTCTTTCTCTTTTCCTTCCCTTCCAGATTGTGGATTACAGAACATACATTAAAGGGTTGTCATGTGTATCTTTTTGCCTGTATTTAATGCTCAGTTCTAGGTGGTATTAGTACTTTCGACAATTGTTAGCACACTGTTCCATTTTCTGTCTTTCCTCTGCTAAAACTTTTTGTCATTTCTATGTCCCCAGTTCCTCCTATGACTCAACAGTTGTCATTTTCAATGTCCTGAATGCTACAGATAAACCAAAACTATTCTTGCTTTTATAAACAGTTCATAGAAAGAGGGGTAGAGAGCTAGTATAGCACATAAGGCAACTGCTTTGCAGGTGCCTGACCCAGATTGGATCCTCCGTACCACTATGGTCTCCTGAGCCCCATCAGGAAAGATTCCTGAGCTCAAATCCAGGAGTAATCCCTGAGCCCCACTAAGTGTGGCCCCAAGACCAAACAAGAACAACAAACTTAAAAAGTAGTGAAACAGAGTGATCCCAGCTGTTCTGTTGTGGGACTGGCACAGGGATCAAACCTGAGGCCTTACTGGCTTCACATTGGCAAGGCTGGTCTCTCCTGGGGCTGTTGTGCACGTCTTTGTTCATCTGCTTGTTTTCTCAGTGACTTTTACCATTTGAAAGAAAAATCTGAAATGCTATGTCACTAATAGAAGCACTTTCAGAAACTGCATTTTAGTGAGAAAATCACTAATAAAAATAAATGTATTATTTATAAATAATAGGTAAGGACTGCAGAGATAGGACAGCAGGGAAGACACTTGTCCTACTTGGGTACAACTCAAGTTCCATCCTGAGCACCTGGTCCCCTGAGCACCACCAAGACTGATTCCTGAATGCAGAGTCAGGAGTAAGACCAAGCATAGCTGGGACCCCAAAGAATAAATAATATGGGTCATCGCAGAGGTGCAGTGTTCTGGCTGAATATTATAGTTCTTGAATGTTCTTGACTTAGAGAGGGTTTACTGTCTTTGAAAGAGTAATTCCTGGGCTAGAGTGATAGCACAATGGGGAGGGCATTTGCCTTGCATGCAACTGACCCCAGTTCGATCCCAGGCATCCCATATGGTCCCCTGAGCATAGCCAGGAGTAATTCCTGAGTGCAGAGCCTGGAGTAACTCCTGAGCATTGCTGGATGTGACCCAAAAAAGCAAAAAAAAAAAAAAAAAAAAAAAAAAGCAGAATAATTCTGCTTGCAAAAAGGCACGCCTCATAAGGGCACACTGATGGTGGGACTGGTGTTGGAATATTGAATACTTGAAACAACTGTACTGTGAACAACTTTGTAAATCACAGTGTTTTAATAAAGTTAAAAAAGGAAAAAACTAGTGAAACAAAACAATCAGAAATATCTAATATGCTTTTGTAGAATGCAGTTCTTTAAAAAAGAATACTTTTTGGGGGGAATACCCTCAATTCTCTTCAACTCTCAAAGCTCCACAAGTTGCTTTTTAAACTATTTTGTTCATTTAAATAAAATACTCCCCTTTTAGTATCAGGTGAACTTAAATTTCCTTTTTTAATCTCAGTAAGCAAAGTCTGAGCTAAACCGGAAACAGGGTGAATCTCAGGGAGAATACTGAAGTCGGTGAACTGTGAAGGTGCAGCTAACACATACTTTAGACAGTAGGCAACCAACAATCATTTGTTAGGGCAAGGAGCTGGCGAGAGGTCAATCAAGGCACTGGTTAGAGTTTGAGTTACTTTGAGTTACACCGAGTTACATTTCACAAAGGGCAATTTTTCACAAGCAATTAGAGTTTTCGCTTCCTGGCAAGGATTCTGGTTTGAATCTCAAAGTTCAGAACCACACTACTGAGAAGTCACCACAGTTTTAAAGTTAACAGAGCGAGAGAAAGACGACTTCATGGGGGCATTGTTCCCAGTGGCCCCAGGAGGAACGCCTTGCTCCCGACACTGCAAGTGCAGTTTCCCATTCCCTATACTCACTGTGATTCCATGGGACGCTCCCATATGCTGCACATGGAGACCCGGAGAGTTGTAGTAAGACATTCCGGCTCTCGTCAGCGAAGTCGGTGGCGTGAAACCAACTGTGTGACTTGCGTATGACAGACCTGAAATACAACAATTAAGTGATGTCAGTATCTGGGACTTCACCCACACAGGAGGCTCTCGACACAGAAATGTTCAGTCACCCACAAAAATTGAAGCAGATGACAGTAAACTCACCAAAAGGTCTACTAGGTAACAAAGGAGAAAAAATATCAAGCCCTGGAGTAGAAGAGAATGCGTAGATATAATGGGCTTCCACGGGGCACACAGGACAGTCGAGAAAGGGCGAGCTCTTTCACATACGGTGCTGGGGAAAATGGATATTCAGAGGCAACAGAAAGAAACTGGACCCTTATCTTACATCACACAAAATCAACTCAAAATGAGTTAAAGACGTACATGAGACCTGAAACTGTACGATTCCCAGAAGAAAACATATGGAGAAAAGCCTAATTACAGGTCTAGGAAGATGGCTCTAAACAATGAAGTAGAAGCCTTTGTACTTGGGAGACATCAAGTTCGATCCCTGGCACTGCCTGGCTTCCTTGAGCTCTACAAGGTGTGGCCCTGGCGCGCCAGCTCTCACGGTGGCTCTCAGTGGTACAGCAGCAACAGCGTTGAGCACTGAACTGCCAGGCCCTAGTGTCGGCCTAATGTCAGCAGTAATAGCCCTTGGGATCGTGGGTACACTGCTTCACACAAAATTTTGAAAAAGCTCTGGCCTTAGTAACGAATGCTCAAGCATGAGATCAAAAATCAGAGACAACAACAGATAAGTAGCCAAGAGGGATGACACCAAAGCGAAAAGATCTGTTCAGCAAAGGACACGAGCAATAGAATCAAAGGTAGAAAGTGAAATGGGGAAGTATTTTCAAGCAGTCTCAGAAAAGGGCTTAGAACCTAAAATATGTAAGAGCTTAGGGCTGGAGCAATAGTACAGTGGGGAGGGTGCTTGTCTTGTATGCAGCCAACTCAGGTTCAATCCCTGCACTCCATATGGTCCCTCAAGTCATATAAGTGACATCTGAGTGCAAAGCCAGGACTAAACCCTGAGCACTGCTGGGTTTGAACCCCAACAAAAACAAAGAAATTCCAAAATATATAAGGAACTCCTATAACGCAGTAGCAAATGAAATAGCTCAACTGAAAAATGGAAAGGAGTTGGAGACGCATTTCTCTAAGACCAACACATGAATAATTAATATTATAAACAAACAACAGCTGTGCCAGTGAGCATGTGAAGCCCTTTTGCAGTGTTGCAGGTGGAACTGGGTGCATTCAAGATGAAGAACTATATGGTATTTCCACAAAAAACAATTTAAAATAGAACTACCAGGCTGAGAAATACTAGAGCACTTGCGGTGAGTGCCTAGCAAGAGCCCAATGAGATTCAATTCCTGGAAGCACTTGGCCCTGCAAGCATCACCAGGTATAGTCCTCGAGGGCCCTATGGAGGTGACACAGGAGTCCCCAACACTGCAGGGTCCCACCACCATCACTCACACTTAACAGATGGCCCAGCTGGTCGAGAATAGCCAGTGGGTCCCAAGCCTATAGAGAGGCACCTCCTACCCCTCCAAAAACAAGAACAAAACAAAACAGAACTGCTGTGTGAAGTTGGGATGGCACCACTGGGGATTTATTCCAAAAGAATAAGGATCACTGGAACATAATTCACAACAGCCAAGATGTAGAAACAACCTAATGTTCAGCGGCAGATGAGCAGAATGAGGAAAGATTCATATACATATACATACCAGATGGAAAGCTGATCAGTCTTTAAAATAAACTGTCAAATATGACAACAGGGACGAAACAGGGGGAGATCATGCTATTAATCTAAGACTGTCATACAAGGGTAACACTGAATGATACCATTTTTATGAAGTCAAACTGAGAGCATCAGAGTCGGGTGGTCACCACAGTAATCTTGAGAAAATATGGGATACTGTTCAGTCAGCAAAAAGTTTCAGTAACGCTTAATGAATAACTCTAGGAACCTGTTCCTGTATCACTATGGTTAGGGTTAATATTATTTTGTTTTTCTATTTGGGTTCACCCGGCGATGCTCAGGGTTAACTCTACTGGCTCTGCACTCAGGAATTACTCCTGGCAGTGCTCAGGGACCATATGGGATGCAAGGGATTGAACCCAGATTGGCTGCGTGCAAGGCAAACACTCTACCACTGGACTATAACTTCAGTCCCAGTTATTGAGTAGTTAAATTTTATTAAGGGGCAAGATCTTATGTGAAGTATTTTTATCCCAATTAAAAAAATAAAAAGCGAAGAAGTTCAGAGAGACGAAATAGCGGGGAGGGCATTTGCCTTGTACACAGCAGACAGGTTTCATCCTCGGCATCCCATATGGTCCCCAGCATACTGCCAGGAATGATTCTTGCATGCAGAGCCAGAAGTAACCTCTGAGCATCACCAGGTGTGACCCAAAAAAATAAAAAAAAAAGCAAAACAGAGTAAAGACGAGACAAAAGAGGAATAATGAAAGCATACACTAACAAAAGACATGTGTGTGCCAGGCAAACCAAACCACCAGAGAACCCTAATTTTAAGATTATTTAATGAAGAAAACAAAAGCCCAGTATGCACCAATGTTCAAAGAAACAAACTAAGAAAGAAGCCTCAGCCCACTTCAGTATTCCTTTACTACCCTAGAATCATCTTCAGAGTTCTAATACCTCTTCTCCTTACTATTACCTAGGTAGTTTTGAGTTAGTGTCAAAGTAGTATTTTTTAATTTTTCCAATAGTTCCATGCTGATCAGAAGCAGGTAGAGAAAACACAGCCAGCACGGAGCAGTCATCACTGACGTGCAATGGGAGCAGCCTGGCCTCTGCACTTGGCCACTGTCGGCTCTACTGGGACTGCACTGTTCACTGAATCAGTTTGATTTCCCAGCATCTGGATCAGAGGATCCAGCACAGGGTAAATTCTCTAAGACACAATGTCATAAGTGGAATCAAAGAGCAGTAAAGAAAGTGCGTAGGAACCAATTATAGCCAGTCACACTATACCAAGACCAGTTGCTAGATGCCACGTAATGTGAACTCCTTTGGTCACTTTCCTACATGCAAGCCTTTGGTAGCTGATCATTCAATGTGACGCTTATTTTAATCACAAGGGCTTCATTCAGTTGGGAAAGGAAGAAGAGTTTTCTTTGAACAGCTTTGGAGAATATAACCCTAATTCTTTTTCTTACGTAAGTGATGAAATTTAAGCGAAAGGTTATGAAAGGTTATGAAAGTTGATTCTTAGTCCTTGGTAGAGAGCTCAAGAATCCAATTTGTTTAAAAGCGGTAACAAACAACAACAAAACAACTAACCTATTTTCTCAAATTACTGGGGCAATTTTTCTCAAAGTTAATTATGAAATTACTAGTCTGCTTAAGTGCTAAATTGGTAATCAAGAATCTTCAAAGACTCGGCCTCAGGGCTATCGGCCATCATGCAGAGACTCAGACACATGGTTGGGGGGGGAGGGGAAGAGCCACCATTCAGCTCTCCCCTAGCCAGTTGACCATGAGGCTCCCAGGAGGCAAGATGGGTTTTGGTCCTGGCCCATCACCTCAGTAGGACCTTGGAAGCAGCCAGATGAAACGTGCTCACCATAATAGGCACCATTTTCACAGTCCAGACTCCACAGCTCATCAGAGCCCCACCCAAGAGAGATGCTGGTCCTCAAGCCTGGCTCATCAGAGCAGCCGAGTTCAAGCCCAGGTAGGTGGTTCTCGGAGGCGGAAGTCACCAGGCATTCGTGGAGATGGAGCTGGGGGCACCCCCTTCCCCTCTCTGTACATTCCAGGAGGCCTGGTGGCCCTGCCCACAAACTGCCTCAGGGCTATCGACCATCATGCAGAGAGAGGCTCAGACACACAGGGGAGAGCTGCCATCCGGCTCTCCCGCGTCATGCGGTTCCCTATGCAGTAGAAACTAGTAGAACCAATCATGTTCTAGAAACTCAGAAAGTAAAATTCAAGAACAGAAGTCACAGGACCTCGCACAACACAACCACAGTCACCCTCTGATCCAGACTCCATAGCTGGACACAGCCTGACCCAAGAGAGAAGCCGGATTCAAGCCCAGGCATGTGGGACTCAGCGACTATGCCAACCAGATTTTTAGGGGAGCCTGGACTGGGGCTACCTCCACCCACCTTGGCTCCCTCCATAAAGGCCTGAAGGCCCTGCCCAGAACTGCTGCTGGGGATCTTGGTCGGACACCAAGTATACAGGTGCAGGGCCCAGTTTCTGCCTGCCCGCCCTGTGCTAGACTGATGGGGTGTTTTGGGGGTGGGGACAGGATTTTGCTCCTTGGCCTGTCCTCCGCCAGGCTCCCAGAAGTCAGAAAACCTTGGGCAACACAACCACAGTCATCCTCTGTTCCGGACTCCACAGTTGGACACAGCCCAATCCCCATGGCATGTGAATATGGCCTCCGCAAGATCTCAAAACCTGGTATACCACAAAGAGGTAAACCTGGTATACCGCAAGATCTCAAAACCTGGTATACCTCTGGAAGTCAGAGGTTAGATAACACAGAAGGAAACAGTGTGCTGATAATCGTTGAAAATAATGATGCCATCCGAGAGCTGAGCACTGAATATAGGCAAAAGGATACACATGATAACCTCTAAATGCATGTATTACAATCCACAATGTGTAAGAGAGGGAAGTGAGGGGAGAGAGAAAGAGAGAGAGAGAGGGAGAGAGAGAGAGAGAGAGAGAGAGAGAGAGAGAGAGAGAGAGAGAGAAAGGAGATAATGAACCTGCCATGGAGGCAAACTGGGGAAAGGGGAGGGAAGTGGGGACATTGGTGGTGGAAAATGGGCACAGGTGGAGGGATGGGTGCTGGAACACTGTAGAACCAAAAAGTCAAACATGAACATCTTGTTTGACTAATTGTATATCTCATGGTTGTATAATAAAAAAAAAGAATATTCAAAGACTCCCCAGTGCCAACCTTAAAAACAAAGGCAATAAACAGCCTATCTGGTGATTATGCAGCAGGGCCTCTGTATGTGGCTCTAAATTATCTTCTGATGCACTAGGTCAGTTCTTGATACCGAGTTATCAAAACACTAGTCCTACAACAAACCAAGAATCTCAGCCGAGTTCCAGGGAGGCCGGCACTTTGGAAAGAGACCTCCCTCACTCAGGTTTTTTCAGAGCGATGCACCTTCATGTGGAATGTGTCTTTGACTTAACAAGCGGTTAGACTGGCCTTAAGGGTTTTGGGGGAGAAAGATCTCAGATCTACGTGCCAATTCTTATTACATCTTTACCAAAGCAACATACTGCACAAAGCTATCACTGACTATCACTGTATCACTGTCTTCCCGTATATCATCAATTTGCTCGAGTGGGCACCTGTAACATCTCAATACGTCCTGTCACATGTGAGATAGCCCAAGGGCCATCATCCCACTCCAAAAACATAAAGCGCCTCAAACCATTCCATCAGTTCATGGGAATGAGGTCTATAAATGTTACTGGTATCTGGCATGTCAAATACGACACAGGTAGCTTGCCAGGCTCTGCCATGCGGGTGGGATACAAACCATGCGGGTTTGATATAAAATGAAGAAAAAGTAGGTCACAAAGTGAAGGTTGTGGTTTAGGAGTCACAGGCTTGTGCTTGTACAATTGAGAGTACAGGCAAATCAGGCCCTAAAGTCAAGCTGCAGCAAACTATCACTGACTATGTCAGTTTTAATCACCTGGCTGGGCACAGGCTGTTCCATGTAAATTAATATCCTCAAAAGATGGAATGCAAGCTTTACGTGCAGGAGTCCTGGGTTCAACCTCCTGCATCAAATGGTCCCTTAACCAACCATCACTGGGAGCCACCCCCAAGCACGGAAATAGAAGCTGCCCAAACACTGCTAGGGACAAAACACAAAGCAAAAGTAAAAAGGGAGAAACTGGTAATGTCCTTTTCTTAGGCTGTATCACATAACGGATAACCTGAAATGAAAAGTGATATCCTCCCTGTGTAGAATCTGTGTCTGTTGGATGACAGGTTTAGCTAGTCTGGGAGCTTTGCTGTTTTACCCACTCACAGCTGAATCTACTTAAGCCAAGGTTCAATCTAATGAGATCTCTCTTCTATGTGAACACTGCTAGAGGGTGTGGCTATTACAAAAGTCACCTTGACTCTAAATAACTTCTGACTTATACATCTACTAAGACTTCTGTATTTTATAGATTGGGAACAGCTCCTCTTTATGCCCACTGCACCCAGCGTGGGACAGTTACAATTTACCAGGAGACTACCACCCTGGCTACATTGAGACTATAGGAAAATTATAGGAAGGATCATACTAGTTTGCTCTCAAGCAGGTGAGTGTGACCCCTTCAGTATACGGAGAACAAGATACTCAGAAATCACCCTGGTGCAGATAATAAATAAGAAGCACATTGTGGGTACCATCTAGATTACATGAAGCTCATAAAATTAAGATGTATTACATTATACCAGCTCTCTCTCTCTCTCTCTCCAGTGTTTTACATAAGAGATAATCTCAGTAAAAGGGATTAGTCCTTGGCTAGCCTCCATTTTCCACATCCGGACTTCCCCCTCGTCAGAACTCCACCCAGCAGCCCAGCCTATCACAGCCCAGCTCATCGAGATCCACCCTGAAGCAGTCTTTTTTTAAATCCGGCCCAGGTATGCTGATCCAGAGACTCACAGACATGGGGCAGAGCTGCTACTGGCTCTCCCTGTGCCCAGCCACTCACGAGGTGCCCGGGAGGGATGGCGGGGTCTAGCCCTGGCCAGCCACCCCAGCAGGAACTTCGCAACAAGCCAGACGACCCCCCCACTCTCCATGAGGGCCTCCATTTTCCACATCCGGACTTCCCCCTCGTCAGATCTCCACCCAGCAGACCAGCCTATCACAGCCCAGCTAATTGAGATCCACCCTGCAGCAGTCTTTTTTAAATCCGGCCCAGGTATTCTGTTCCACAGAATCACAGACATGGGGCAGAGCTGCTACTGGCTCTCCCTGTGCCCAGCCGCTCACAAGGCGCCCGGGAGGGATGGCGCGGTCTAGCCCCTGGCCGGCCACCCCAGCAGAGCCTTGCAACAAGCCAGACGACCCCCCACTCTATGAGGGCTTCCATTTTCCACATCCGGACTTCCCCCTCATCAGAACTTCACCCAGCAGAGCAGCCTATCGCGGCCATGCAGTTCATCAATAAATGCTGGATTTAGAGATGACTACAAGAGTATGCTACCTGCACGGTAGAGCCTGGCAAGCTACCCGTGTCGTATTTGATATGCCAAATACCAGTAACAATTATAACCTCATTCCCATGACATGATGGAATGGTTTTGAGGCTCTTTATGTTCCTGGATCAAGCAGGTGCCCTTGGGCTCTACTTGCATGAGACAGGACATACGGAGATGTTACTGGTGCCTGCTTCGAGCAAATCGATGATGAATGGGAAGACAGTGATACAGTGATACAACCTTTGTTTATACCTGTAATAGGGTGTGGCACTGCGCTTCTACAATCTGTTTAGGTTTCTTTGTTGACACGACCCTCCCTGTCATAAACAGGATTACTTTGGTGTATATAAGGGGACTGACTTGAGACCCCCTTCCCTTTTTCCCTTCTTTTGGGTAGGACTACTCTCGGGTGAGATCCTCTCTCTTTGGTGGGAGACTTAAGCTCTTTTGTATGGTCTAAGTTCTGACCAGAGTTAGAATTCTTTCATTATATTGGATTGCTGTGGAAGAGCTTTTGTACTATTAAAAGCCTTTGGGGAAAAGAAAAAAAAAGCCTTTTTTGGAACTGCGCTGGAGTTTTCATCGGTTCCCCGGGGGGCCTTGGAGGTAGAAGAGAACTTCTGTCCTGACACTGTAGCGGACCCCAGCGGCATTCCCGACATGTGTCCATCTAGATATAGTCAGACAACGAATTGCAAGTCCTAGGAAATGTATCTTTTAAACGATGAAATAGCACTCAAAGCTTTTCAACAAGCTTGTAAAATGAGGATTACAAAATTTAACCAAGAATGGATCCAGAGACTCACAGACATGGGGCAGAGTTGCTACTGGCTCTCCCTGTGCCCAGCCGCTCATGAGGTGCCCGGGAGAGATGGCGGGTTCTAGCCCTGGCCCACCACCGCAGCAGAGTCTCGTAAGAAGCCAGAGGTTCATCAATAAATGCTGGAGATCAGAGGTGACTACAAGAGTATGCCACCAGCACGGCAGAGCCTGGCAAGCTACCCGTGTTGTATTTGATATCCCAAATACCAGTAACAATTATAGACCTCATTCCCTTGACCTAATGGAATGGTTTGAGGCTCTTTATGTTCCTGGAGCAAGCAGATGCCCTTGGGCTCTACTAGTATGAGACAGGACATATGGAGATGTTACTGGTGCCAGCTTGAGCAAATCGATGATGAACAGGAAGACAAGTGATACAGTGAACCAAGAATGGAAAGAAGGGCTTAAAGAGGAAACAAAAACTATAAAAACAGCATCTTTCCAACAAGTGACTAGGTGTCCTTGACCAATGACAATCACAAATTCTTCTAGTAAAAAACAAACAAAACTTGAAAACTCAGGCTGTGCTGATAAACAGAATGGCAGTGGATAAGGTGAGGAATAATTCTCATACCAAATAGAAGGTAAAAATCTACTTTGATGTATTATAGAATAGTATCAAAGTATTCTCTGCTGGGTTGTTATTTAAGGGAAACCAATAGCATGTGTGTGTATATACAAGCTCCACAATCTTCCTACTATAGGGATGGATACAATAAGAATTAGATAACCGGACTAAGATCTTCCTGAAGACTATTTGGGAGTATTAGTAGAAATTAACATTCTTGACCAAGGAGTGACTTTTTTCCTGTTTACAATGACTATAACACTGCATTTATAATTGGTGATTACAAGCCCCAAGAGATTCCTTCAGATTTAACTAAAACTTAAAAAAAGAATCACTGTAGGGGTCAGCGGGTAGGGCGTTTGCCTTGCACGTGGCTGGCCCATGTCAGCCTGGGTTCGATCCCCGGCATCCCATATGGTCCCCAGAGCACCCCCAGGAGTGATTCCTGAGCGCAGAGCCAGGAGAAACCCCTGAGCATCGCCGGGTGTGACCCAAAAAAGAAAAAAAAAAATCACTGTAGAAAAAAAACTATAAAAATCCACTTTCTCCTGTTCTTTCTGACTCACGCCTTTCTTTTGTATCATCCATCACAGAACCTTTATCATGGTAATGAAACCCAAGTGCTATTTGGAGGAAGCAAAGATGCAGTTAGAATGAGTTAGGTTTGGAGAAGACCACAAATAGGAGAAAAATCAGGGACATCATTTAGGCAAGGTAGTGGGCGATGATCATATTTTTTGGTTCATGATCCCCTTGTTCAGAGATCATGAAGGCCCAAAGCAAATTAAAGTTGCAAAGCTTCATTAAAGGACTTTGCTTTGTTCTCTTTTAAAAAGAAAACTTGACAGCAGCATAGTTTTGGAGACTAGATCATATACTCAAAATCCAGTTATTCCTCCCTCCTGCTTCATTGGCATTTACCTTTTGTTAGTCTGAAGGACATAGTGATTTTACTTTATAATAACAGACACAGTGAGCGGTTACTTTAACACAAACCTGTTTGGCTCTCCTAAACCATGAAACTTATTGCTGACAACCTTCTAAGTACCTCACTTCTCACTTGACTTTGCTGCAAATCCCCTGATTACCTCCCCATTCAGTCCCCCTTCCCCAACTCTGTTTAAATGCAACTCACCAACAAGCACAAAGTTTCTCACGTGGGTCACAAGAAAAAATCCCACTGCTTGCTATCTTTTTTCCCTCCCTCACTAGTCAACTCCCCGTCTTCTTTCTTCTTTGCTGGATCATTTACTTGTCACAGCCCTGCCCTGTGCTAGTACTGGGTCAGCGACTTTGGGAAAGAGTTTTCAGGGTCAGATGAAGACAAGCAGGCTTTTGACGGGAAGGCTCTAAGGAGAAAAGCTAGTTCCTTCTTGCACAGCCCGCTCTGAAAGGCCGAATTCCACTCATAAATCATCGGAACATTAGGAGGCAGCTTGTGTTTCAAAGAACATAAGACTCTGGAAACAGACATGCCCTGTCCTGCCACTTTCTGAACATGTGCTAGAAGCTAGTGAATTGCCAAAGAGCTGTTTCCTCCTTCCTACCAAGAAAGAGCGATGCCTATGTTAATAACGCTGAGGACAAATAAGAGATGATGTCCAGTGATGATGACCTGTGTGCATAACATTTGGGGATGCCTATTAAATGGGGCCCAAATCAAATAAGCAGTCAAGAACATGTACTCACCAGGTGATATAGGCCTGCTTGAACTTGGAGAGGGTGTGTAAGGAATTGGGCTGGACACAGTGCGAGGTCTCAATCCTTGTGCAGACATCTCGTTAAAATACCTAAGGGAAAAATTGGGCAGTGAAGAAAGCAGCCTCATTGTTACCAGTTCCTAAGAACAACTATGAAAAGATTCACAGGTCAAGGTCCGACTCTCAAATGTTTAGAAAGTGATGCTGGAGCTGGGAGACACACACAATGAAGGACCAGCGTCACTCTACACCACTGCTTGGTGACCTTTTTCCTTAGAGTACAAGTCAAAGAATCTGGAAAGTTCCAGCTCAGGATGAAGGCCTGGTGCTAGAACTATGTCACAGAACAGAAAGGACATGGATTTTTTTGGTCCCACATAGCTGTGTTCACCTCCGCTATCCCAATAATTATAAACACATTGACAGATTTTACTGTTTAATTTTAAACTTCATTTGAAACTCCATCCAACCCAACCAAATTCTGAGATTTACCTCATCAATTTCAAACTTATAGACAGATAGACAGACTGACAGACAGATTATCATGAAACTTGAAGCTTGCTATATATCCCTGAGAACTAGACATTGAGTGTTTTGCAATGCAAACCTTGCACAAACAGCTCAAGTCAGAATGCAACAAAAAGAAATGATGGCAGATCACACTTGGCCACACCAAGTCAACTCTGGCTTTGTCTTGGGATTTAGATGTCACAACCAACCTGTGTAGGCGCCAGGAACATCAGCCTTTACATTGTGAACACGTAGAGAAATCTGCTTGAGAAACTCCCTAATAAACTATTCTTCATAGGCTTTATGGCCAAAGGAAGGAATGATCCATTGTTTAGCCCCGAAAAAGTGTGGTCCTGATATACATAATCAGTTCACAGGAAGAAAGTTAACATTCATATGCTGATGTCCTAAAATTGCTACCAGGTTCCTACAGCTGCCTTGGGAGACCCACCACAAGTTCTTCCTACTCCTACACGGTCGAGAGCAGCCCGGCGTGGGTGGCAGCTAGCTGGATTGCACAACCTTGCCATTACTGAAGCCAGATTGCTGAGACCCTCTTGGTGGTTAAAATACAAACATCTGGCTAGCACAGGAGTTAGGAACATACCTTGCACTTAGCATTCCTGGTTCAAGCCTGGTACCACATGGTGCTCAAGCACCACTGGAGGCCCCTGAGCACTTCTGGGAGGCTTGAGTGATCCTTACTGCGGCATATCCTCACACTCTGTCACTACTGGCTGAGAACTGACTGGAATGGCCCTTGGATCTTCTGCGTGCCACTTGGGAGCAAGCCCTGTCCACTCCCCCAAAGAAATATTCTTGTAGACATCTCCAGTGTCTGTTTTCTTTCTATAAGGGATTACTGGATAATGGACTATAATAATAATTAATTATTTCCAGCAGGGAGAGAAGTCTTTATTGGAGAACTATATTCTACAAAAATATATCTGACCTAAAAAAGGAAAGGCAAATCTTCAGCAGTAAATACTAGTTGATCAAAAAAAAATTTTTTTTCAATCTGATGCTAGAAGTAGTTTCAGTGCTGCTGCCTTGGAAGTACCATCCCTGAGTGCATCTTCCTCAGAGCAGAGGAGCAAGGGTGCAGGGCCTGCTAGCTGTCGTACTTGGCTGGTGTATTAAGGCAGCTAATGGGTCTTTAGGATTCTAGCTCACATTTTTCTGTCAAATGCATTGGAGAGGATAAGGATTCTGGAGCGAATCTGTTCTATTATACAAACTTTTCAGAATAATCTTTAATCCTTTCAAATGAGGAGGCAAATTACAGAGACATGGGCTGTTTACTCTAGCTATTTGGATAGCCTCCTCATTCAAATATTTTGATGACCCACCGCTTCATTTTTATGAATTTTTTATTGTAAAAATAGATTATACATGGCATCTTTCTTGAAATGTTATTACCACCACTCATGGCAAATAGGCGTATCCAGGAAGAAAAATCAGGCGCTGATCTGCTAAGGTTGCTCTCATTCCCCAGCAGCAGGTTTTGGCATTATCAGCTGGTACCACCCATCACCATCATTAGCCGGCTCTGGTCAGATCCTGGCTGCCCTGTCCTGTGGAAAGATCCCTAAACTTGAAGCTGGGCTTCACTTCTACAATGACCATGTGAGACCAAAGCATCCCTGATTCAGAAGAAGAAAATTTCTCTGCAGAAATGGTCTGGCTCACAAGGAGAAAGACAGATATAGAATGACTGCATTTATCTGCATTTTATATATATATATATATATATATGCATTTCATACTATGTATATATAGTATCAAACCAATATCCAAGGTCAGGCAAAACATGGATCAGGAGGTCTTGTCAAAGGTGGAATTTGCCACAAACTTGTGGGAGTCAGAGGTAGAGGTTAGGTAAGACAGAAGGGAACAGTACACTAATAATTGTCGAAAAGTGATAAAACCAGCCTAGAACTGAGTATTGAATACAGGCAAAAGATACACATGATAACCTCTAAATGTATTGTAATCCACAGTGTGTAAGAGAAGGAAGGGGGAGAGGGAGGGAGGGCGAGGAAGGGAGGGGGAGAGGGAGGGAAGGAGAGAGGGAGAGGGAGACAGAGACAGGCAGGAGGAGTGGGAGGGAACTGGGGACATGGTCGTGGGAAATGGGCACTAGTGGAGGGATGGGTGCTGGGACACTGTAAGACCGAAACCCAAACATGAGCTTCTTTGTAATTGTATATATCATGGTGGTATAATTAAAAAAAAAAAAGAAAAAGAAAAAAATGGTCTGGCTCAGAGAAAGGCTAATTTCCTAATTAATAGGATTCTCTGCTGGCTGAACAGTGTTTTCAATTTGGATTTATTGCTTGTGTTAATTTATTCACTCCTCAGTAAAATAAACAAAGCAGCTGGTGGGGCATGGGGGACTAGGAACTGTGGAGGGAGAAGGTCTGGATGAAAGGAAATGAGTTCACCACTTCTTCTAGATGTCCAAAGATGACTCTGGTTTCAGTCTTAGCAACAGCATCAAGACTGACGAGGCTTGAGCAGATAAATGCACTGCACTCGGTTTCCCCTTTTTAAAATGAACTGAAAGGGGGCTCAACAGTTACCCAGCATGTTAAGGCAAGACCTCTGGCTGTCACCAGCACTGCCCACCACCCCACTCCCCCCACCTGTTGGTTCTGCAGCTTCTGCTTGCATTTCTCTCCTCTGTTAGTACTTATCCAAAACAGGAATTAGGATACGCCTAGGCTTTAGACTGGCAGAACATAGCAGTATACTAATTCAAAACCAAATGCATATTCTGTCTCTACATACAACCTCACCTCCAATTCCTTGCCTCTGCTTTTAAAAGGCAATACTTTCTCCCATTTGTGTTTATTCCATTTTCTGTATCTACTTTGATGTAGTGGGTGGAACATCATGGAAAAGAAATGTTTAAGCTAAACCCATCCACAAAATGTGACAGTGGCATCCCAGAGCCTGAGTTTTTGTGCCTGTTTGATTGCATTTTTGCAAACAAGGTTTAGCAGACACGCAGCACACACCTTTCATCATCCATTTCCAGGCTGGACTCGCTCTCGGAGAGCTGCCGGCAGAGGGCCTCTCTCCTCTCCATCTCCCTCTGCAGCTTCCTCTGCAGCCTCAAGTTCTCTTCCCGCATGTGACGTTCCTCCTCCAGATACTGTGCCATTTTCTCTGAGTCTGAAAAGCGAAGACTTCTCAATCAGAGTTGCAAGCAATCACATGTGTATCCCAGCAGAGAAGCCTGCAGTCCAGTTCCAAGGCCGAGACAAAGGAACCTCAGGCAGACACTGCTTCTCACCCCCACACCGATGAGGTTTCTTTTTGACCCCAAGTGCCAGCCTTGCCAATAAGCTACATTCAGAAAAAGAATAGGGGGCGGAGCGATAGCCCAGAGGGTAGGGCATTTGCCTTGCACTCAGCCGGCCCTTGCCAGCCTGGGTTCGATCCCCGGCGTCCCATATGGTCCCCGAGCACCGCCAGGAGTAATTCCTGAGTGCAGAGCCAGGAGTAACCCCTGAGCGTCGCCGGGTGTGACCCAAAAAAAAAGCAAAAAAAAAAAAAAAAAAGAATACATAAAGCATTGGGAGATAAGTCAGCCTCACTCTCACAGATGGAAGAGGAAATGGCAGAGTTGAACTTAGGGTTAACAGAGATCTCTCTTGATTGCAAGAGGAAGAGAGGGCTGGGGACTGAGGGTGGGGGCATTCAGGAAACAAGTCAGCCTCAGACTCCTTCTAGGCACCAAGTCAGAGATCCTCAGTTCGAGACAGTCACTGAGAGGAAACTGCCACACTTCCTCATACACCTATAGTGCACAGTGATGGAGAAGGTAGGCTGGGAACCAATGGACCAGACATGCTAGTAATGGTTATGACTGCCTAATAAAATAGAAATTGGCACACAGTCCAACTTGAAGTTAATGTTTCAGGAAAGACTAACCTTTGGTGTGCCTATGACTCTGTTTCCCTGCTCATGTAGTCTTTCTGAGTCAGACTGCAGGCGAACACCAGAATCCAGATAAAGCACCTGAGTTAGCATTTTCTGAGAATTACCCCTTCCTGAGGTGCTGACCCAAAAGTCACTATCTCCCTAGTAGTGCTGACTAGCTCTGGGGCTCAACTGGATTCAGCCCGGCCAGTCAGTCTCTCCCCGCCAAGAATTGGAAGGGCATCTTCAAGGAAAAGTCTTTCAAGGGAAAGTTTTGCTCTGCTGAGTTTCCTAGAGCTATGACAAACCTTGGCTTTTTAATCTTATTCTGTATTGGATTCTATACCGTGTCCCACTCATTAATGGCAAAACATCATTACCTAAATCCTTTTCTGGCTTAATTCAGAAAGAATCATTACTAATTAGCCAAAATAACTTTGAAACAAAATTTAATGTTTCCCTTTCTTTCCTAGTCCCTGTTTTTGCCAAGTAACAGGTTACTGCGGCAGCCCAGATTTCAGAAAGGAAGGAGCGGAATGCCACAGTGACAATGTCCCCCTTTACAAAGTGATCCTACTTCAAAATAACCAGTCCAACAAATCGGTTTCATTTTCTAAATATTTCTATGAAATTTATGGTGTTTTAGCAGATCTAATAGTCCATACTTTCCAAGGCAGATTTAGTACAGAATATCTCAAAGTTCTTAAATAATTTTATTGTAGAGATTCAAATAAGGACAACCCCCAGAAAAAATTACTAAACACTATTATGTGCACAAAACATTAAATTGCTCAGTTGTTTTCAATATAGCCAGAAACCCTGCTGTCTAATCCAGATGCAAAAAAAAATCTCTTTAATTGAAGGCATGCTGGGAAAATATTTACAAAGTACACTTTTAATATAAACGATTTAAATTATTTCATCTCAAATATGCAAGAGTGCAGAATTTTTCTCTAGCTCTACAGGAAGCACTAGATTGGCACTGTGGATTATTTGTTGTTTCTAGAACGAGAAGGGAGGCTGCCTTTCTTTTCATAAATAGAAACACTCTGAAAAAATGGAGATTCATGAAGCTTTGAGAATAACTGAAGAGGAGATATCATCTTTCAAAGGAAATGGCAATCCTTTAGCATCTGGGGAAATCATCAGGGATCCTTAAACAATGATCTACAGAAAAGAATGTCAGTCAGTAGGAGTGATAGCCAGAAGACTGTGTGCCACAATTAGCCCAGCATGCAGAGTCCTGGGGGAAGGCGCCAGGCCCAACTCCCGAGTTACAGGGGCACAGATGGCTGACATTACAGCATCTCTTGGATGCCCTCTACTGGCATACTAACTATGCCAGATTTCAAAAGACTGGGTTTACTTACAAGAGTCAACCTCTTCTCTAACACAGTTTCTTAGGATTTAGGGGGAATACAATTTGTTTCCTCCATCATCCGGCTTCATACAATATTTAACTAAAGATACTGTCAATTAAGGGTGACTTCGAGGCAGATTCAAAAGAAGTGGTTCTCAAATAATGCAAAATGGCCTAAACACGGGGGCTTCCCTTTCAAGTTTACAGTTAGAACACAGCCATGCCCTCACCCCTCCCAAAGCAGTCAAACTCAAGTTTCTGTGGAGGAGGCCTCTCAAGCATATTAAAAGCTTCCGGGCATTCCAATGGCCAACGAGAATTGAGAGCAACTGACAGCAACTGACGAGAGGTTCAAGGTCATAGAAAATTAAGCCTGGAGGCAACAGTTATCTGGCCTAGGGAGGCTGAGGCTGATGAATGAAGAAACGGCATCAAACCAAAGTGCCTCTTCTGCTTCTTTGGTTCGGTTTTCTTCGTCCTTATAAAAATCCAAATAGTTGGGGCCAAGGTGAGAGTACAGCTGCTTGTTCTGCATGCAGCCCACCTGGGTTTGATCCCTAGGACTCAAATAGCCCCCAAGCCCGCCAGGAATAATCCTTTGACTGTAGAGTCAGGAATATGCCCTGAACACTGTTGGTTGTGGCCCCAAAACAATAACAACCAAAAATAATCAAAAGAGCACTTAAGGATGCCTCTGTTGATATCTGCAAATACTTGAAATATCAAATAGTACAATACTTAGAATAAAAAAAAAATATTCCCAGTATTTTTTCTAAAATTGTTGCCTAGGCACAAGGTAAATATATACAGGGGGAAAAGCAGATGTTGAGAAATAACTCAAGTAGTCTCCTATAATGAATGAGGCCCTGAGCTGGATCCTTGACATTATATGCCAATCTATAAGTACCTTGAGGTATAAATCTAGCCCCTGAGCATAGCCAGGAAGAACCCTATTTAAAAAATACATGCAAAAAAAAAAAAAACTCCACAAAACAAAGCAAAAAGTGCAAACTGATGGCAATAGGAAGAGTTCACAAAGGGGTAATAAAGACATTTTTATTGTCAATAAAACAAAAACTTATCCTTAAATATTTTGAGGAAATTTTTTCAAATAAGAAGCACACTGGGATTGTCTGTGTTAAACATATATATATACACATACATAAAATCACTGTATCACTGTCTTCCGTTCATCATCGATATTGCTCGAGCGGGCACCAGTAACATCTCCATATGACCTGTCTCATGCAAGTAGAGCCCAAGGGCACCTGCTTGCTCCAGGAACACAAAGAGCCTCAAACCATTCCATCAGGTCATGGGAATGAGATCTATAATTGTTACTGGTATTTGGCATATCAAATACGACACGGGTAGCTTGCCAAGCTCTGCCGTGCGGGTAGCATACTCTTGTAGTCATCTCAAAATCCAGCATTTATTGATGGACCAGCCTTTCCATCAATAAATTGATGCCGCGCGAGCAGGGCTGTAATAGGCTGGTCTGCTGGGTGGAGTTCTGAAGAGGGGGAAGTCCGGATGTGGAAAATGGAGGCCCTCATGGAGTGGGGGTTGTCTGAGACTGGTTCTTAGAATTCTCTAGTTGTATTCTTGTCGTTTATTTTGCTTTTCCTGATTACTAATGAGGTTGTGTACTTTTTCATGAGTTCACTGACATATATATAGGGTCAGAGAGCTAGTACAGTAGGGAGGGCACTTTCATAGCCTGTGGCATAAACAATTCAATTCCCAGCACCGCCTATGTTCCTCTGAAGCAATCTCTGAGCCCAGATATAGTAAGATCTGAGTGTGGCCCCATAAGATTCACAGGGCTTCGATTCGGTCCGTAGGGGCCACCCTAGAAACTTGCATGGGTTTAGATACAATAATGAATTCCAACAGACACCCACATCCCAATCCCTAAAAATGTGACATATCTTACCTTGCACAGCAAAAGGGAATTTCAGTGATTGAATTATGAACTGGAAGATGGTACATGGGCTCAGTGTACAGACAAGGTGACAAAATGAAAAAGAAACATGACAGAGTGGGAGTGACACCCATCTAAGGAAGGAACCAGGCGTGACTGAACTCAGGCAGTTTCCAGAAGCTGGGAAAAGCAAGGCCACAAATTTTTCAGGTGAGCCTTTTATGAGGATTTAGCCCTAGGGTGATCTGTATTTCAGCCCTTCTGTTTTGGACTGAAGACTTCCAGAAAAGCAGTATCATGAATCTGGGCTGCACTGAGTGACTAAATTTTGGACATTTTGTTCTAAACATGCTCTTGACCCCAGAGGCACTACTTGATTAGAACTTGTAGCAGACTTCAAATAATAATTATGAATAACTTTGTAATTTTTATTGTGATTCAATTAAAAAATTTGAAGAAAGGGAAGAGGGGTTGGAAATACACAGGGTAATGTGTTTGCCTTGCATGCAACCAACCCAGGTTCAATCCATGCTATCACAAATGGTCTCCCGAGCACCACCAAGAATAACTCCTGAGCCAGAGCGGAATAACCCTTGAGGATTATTAGGCAACCCTCCATCCACCCTCCCACCCCTGCAAAAAAAAAAAAAAAAAAGCATAAAAGTAAGACTTTCTAAAATTTTAAATGTATATTCTATTTGACCTAGTAACTGTACTTCCTGGAATTCATCCTGAAGGTGTGTCTGTTCTTACACAGAACAAACATATTCAAAAGTATCCATAGTGATGGTTATCATGGTTATTTAGGTAAAAGAAGTGCATGTATGTAATTCTAAGAACTGGATTAGAGGTGAGAGGAAAATTTGTTCTTTTCCTGCCTGATTTTCACTACATATTTATACAAAAAACTTTGAGCTCAGAAGCAAGAACAAGAGAGATAAGCAACTGCACAGTGACCTAAATGTCCAGAATCCCAGTTTCTTTTCCAACTCATTATTTTATTGAGTACAAATTTCAAAAGCATTTATGCTTCAAGTATCATGAGCAAGTGTTAGCACATGTTTAGAAGGAAAGAAAACAAAAACTCTTCCCTGTCATAAGGTCTCAAAGTGCAGTAAGTCTCTTGCCTATTGCTGTAAGCATACTTCTACAGAATAACATGGAGAAGAATAGACACCTGTATTTCTGGACCCTCTTGCAATTATTTTGATCATTTTTCTATTTCAGTAATTTGCCTGAATTATTTTCCCTGCTTTACTGTAATACTTTAAAGATGCAATCTACACCGGGATGTTAGATATGTAAATATAAATGTGCATTTGTGACTAATGTACTGATTCTATGGATGGAAGACCAGCCAACCTAGAAGTTACGTGACGTTGTAACTGTGCAGCTCTCAGTTGTTTCTTCAGCCTCTCCACCTCATTCTTTAAAAACCTGATGTGACGCATCATGTTTTCTGGAGAGTCGATCTCCATGGAGATGTCTCTAGGTGATGGGGGAGCAGAGACTGGCTGGTCTAATTTTTCCTGCAGTATTCTTCATTAAAAAAAAAAGAAAAATTCCAAGAATAAAAAAGGTTGCCTTAAAAAGACAAAGCAACATACTAACTAGAGGGTTTAACAGTTAAGCTCCTATTAAAAGCTAGAAGTCACAGGTTTGCTAAACACTTCGGATTATTTACCTTGACTTTTTGGTCACCTATAGCTGGCTAATGGGCAGAGCAGAAGATTCACTTAAATGACCACTGATTTCGAGCATTACCAAAAGCATCTCTAATAATTAAGCCTTCAATTATTATGCCTAGAAAACAGCAGGTACTCAATTACCTGCTAACGATGTTTGATACACTGATTACGGGTAAAGAGATATTTAAAAAATCTGATTAAATATTTTCAGTTGAAATTCTTGAGTTCCCCCTCTTTGAAGAGAGATAGAACATGAAAAGTTCCCTTTCTATAAACAACAAAAGATATTTTTAAAGAAAACTAAAATTATTGGGTAAACAACTGATGGTTCTACCTGCACCAATGATTTGAACCACTCATTCAAACCACATAATTCTCATATTCAGTAACTTTTGACCTATAAAACTGAAAATAGCATTATCTGCTCAATGCAATAATTTGGTATTAATATACATAAAACTTCCAGCTAAGTTCTCACAGGAAGGCTGATGCCACAGAGCTCTACATGCCCTTTTATGGAGTCACTGGGGGGTTTGATTAGTTTTGGTTTTGACCTTGTACTTTTGAGTCTGCCCAGTGCAAACTGTGAATTCCCTATAGTCTGCTCTTACTGAGAAAAAATAGTATTTTAGGTATTACACAGTTCTCACATTCATCATAATCAATTACTAGCACAGTTATAATAATGCAAATCAGTACTATCTTCATAATACAAAAATATAGTTGAATGCTAGTTTTAATGAAGGGAAACTCCCAGTAATTATATGGCGGTTCCACTTTTCTTAATGGCTATATTTTATCATTCTAGAGATGAATGTTTAAAACTTTATTTATTCAAATTAAATACTTATAGTGAGAAAACTTTGGCAAGTAAGTGATCTTGATAAAGCCGATTCATAAACATTTTCAAGGAACTCCATATTTCTATACCTATCACATATAGAAATGTGTGATAGGTATAGAAATGGGACACACATTTCATATATAGGATGACTGCGTACTGAACACCTCTCTCGATAATTCTTCAAACTCTGCTCTCTGCACCCAATACTCAGTACCCAGGAAAAGTACCACATAGTAGCTTATACAAAGGAAATCAAGAAATGCTTCCAGTCAAATGACATCTCACATCCATGTATAAATATATATTTATATATATATATACATATATATATAGATATATATTAAACACTAAAGACTCCTAGTTTTAAAGACTAATTTATCTTTATAACAGGTTTTAAAGTATACTAATTTTTCTACTAATATATCAGCCTTCTTAATGAAATACATTTTAGAGCAGTATAATAACACTCCATCATAAAAATCCCAGGCACTTCAGAAACAAGCAAGCCAGTTCAATAGGATGAAAAAAAATGAAACTATTATTGTATACAATCTTTGAAAACAATTGAAAAGTGAACTGTAGCACCTTGATTAGTTCTGCCATAGCCTATTAACATCAAAGGAAAAGAAATTCTACTGGAGCATTTAGAGAAAAATAAAGAGGGGCCTATGAACAAAGACATCTAGCTGAGAAGACTTTTCATTTTGCAAATTTAGGTAACATACATTGGGCCGATACATTAAAACTTCCCTTGACATTCCCCAGTCACATCACAAGCAGAATCACAGCCTCACCCCACACCCACCCCACACACACCCAGACTGAACAGCAAGGCTAAACAAACCGCTTTTCAGCTTCAAGTTTATCCATCCTTTTCCAGAGACGATTAACTAGTGCCTCTTGTTCTTGTTCCAAAGTATTTTCAAGGTCTATCTTCTCTCGTCGCAACTAAAGGAGGGAAAAACAGTTTCCGTGAGCAACAGCAGCCACTTCAACTTTGTTAATTAGATTTTCTGATGGATCGGTGGAATAGTGGGAGAAAAATTAGGGAGAGAAGCTGGAGAAAACTGGGGAGGAGGGGGAGGTGGTAGGAGAAAGGCAGAAATGTGTTTCTGGCACAAACACATTAATTTCATCTATTTTTAAGACTTTAATTAAGAAAACCCTGACAGTTCAATTTTTTTAAAACGTTGAACTTTAATTGGTGCCTGGTACATGGATAACTTTGCTTGATTGGGCACTTAATCAAGCACAAGGAAAGTCTTCTGTAAGGAAGTTTGGAGTGGATCAGCATACTAGGATCTATTCGACTTTGCCTGCCACCCCACCTATTCCATGCTCCCTGGAGGTCAATACACCAGATCCACCGATTACCAAAACAGCCAGAAAGGTGACAACACCATTGCTATCACTAACTCTTGAACACCTGAAGGCAACTCTTCACACTGGCAAGTGCATGCTCAGAAATATGACAATATTTAAAAATATATGAAAATGATAAACACCAAATTACAATACTGGTTCCCTCTGGGAGGAGGGAACAAAAGAAATTTTATATGAAGAAAAGTATACAGTTAGAAGGAACCCTAAACTGGATTCTACTTCACAAAAAAAAGCAAACCTGGAAATTTTCATTTATGCAATAATATTGGCAAAACTACAAAACACTGGAAACTAGGGCTGTTTGCAGGAAACTAAAGAGCTAAAAAGGTCTAACCTCATGGAACATACACTTGGGTGGGGTCAAGAGAGCGAATGAACTAGAGCGTCGGTGCTGCAGGCAGGCACTTGCCTTATACACAGCTGACTTGGGTTCAATCCCTGGCATCCCACGTGGTGCCCTGAGCATCACCAGAAGAAACTCCTGAGTGCAGAGCGAGGAGTAACCCCTGAGCATCACCAGGTATAGCCGAAAACAAAAACAAGAACAAAGAGTGAATAGAGATGAGATAGAAAGAAATGAGCTGGTAAGGTAGAAAGCACAATGACAATTTCACAGTGACGGTTGTGCTGTCTCCTCATTCTTTCTACTTGTATGTCTGAGTATTAAGTTTAAAAGGGATTTCTTTTTTTTTTTTAAATAGAAATACAGCATTCCTGCTCCTAGATTGTCTTTTCAACCAATAACGATTTAAGGTTTTGTTGTTGTTGTTGTGGGGTACCTCTCAAGCAGTGCTCAGGTAGCCCAGGAGTCAGTCCTTGAAATATTCAGCCAGCTCTCAGCCAACTGGGCTACCTGGTCTAGAACTCCAGGCCCAGCGGGGAGCTGCCTGAGCCCTTGGTGCGGCGGCAACCGCTCTATACCCAGTAGTGCTTGAGGGACTCTGCTGTGCTGGGGTTCAAAGAACATGGCAGACACGCACAGTTGACCACTGCATTATCTTCCCCCCACCGCACAATTTACCTTTCAATCACTGAGTTTATAAATGGTCTTTGATCACACAGCTGCGAATATATCAAAGCAGCAAGTTTCACATTTGCTTAGTAGGTCAAAGAGGCAAGCTCCAAACTGATCAAAGATATCCACAAATGAAGCAAGGTAAGACTACTACATACAAAAAAATGTCACTTTTCAGATGATCAGTGCATCAAATGCCAAACAACACCATAAACACAATTCTATTTTTATACTAGTATAAAAATTTGAGAAATTATAATTTCTCAAATTATGTTCAGAATGGTTTTAGTCTTAGGCCACATAAAAACTGGGCCCAAAATTACTATGTCTAATTCAAGGAGGCCCAAAGAGCACAAAGGACAAAAGAGATTTCTTTGGAACACAAAGGGCAGACAAAAGGCAGCTCTCTGAGACCAGCAACTCCTGTCACATCTGCGGTCTGGGGATCTAACAACGTAGATCTGGGAGGAACGGAACGCAATGAGCAGGTAATAATCATACCTAAGCTGTGGGGGAGCAGAGGTTGGGAGGGGTCAGGGGGGAGTAAAAGTCTTGTATATATGTGGAACATGTTTTCATATGATAAAGTGAATCTGTAAGTTCTTTTTGTAACACCACCAAAATAGTCATAGAAATGAATGGCTGTCTGAGTATAACACACCCTGTAGCTCTAAGTATATTTGCAGGCAGAGACTAATGTCATGATGCTTTTCCCTAATAAAAAGCAAACAAACAAAAACCAACAAGGCATTTTGGGACCAGAGTGATACTACGTGGGTTAAAGTGCTTGCCTTGCATGAGGCTGACCCAAATTCAATCCCCTGAATCAATTATTGTCCCCAAGCACCATCAGGAGTGAGCCCTAAGCACAGAGACAAGAGTGAGCCCTGAGTCTTACCAGATGTGCCCCACTTTCAATGATATTTGGGGAGAAAAAAAAATCAGGCATTGCATGCATTTGACCAAGATCTGTGATCATAAGGTATATGATCAAATCACTTGATCACTTGATCATTTGACATCCCGTTATTCATCGATTTGCTTGAGCAGGCACCAGTAACATTTCCATTTGACCTATCACGTGCCAGTGTAGCCCAATGGCATCTACTTGCTTCAGGATTAGAAAGAGCCTCAAACCGTTCGTTCAGGGTCTTGAAGAAGTCTGACCACCTTGTAGGTGGGCAGCCACGTGATCTTTTGATGTCTCGTGGGATCCAGTTGGTAACGGTTCTAGTCCAGCGGTCATCTCCATATCACATTACATGTCCAGCCCATCTGATTTTCGATGCCTTGGCAAACGAGACAGCATCCCTGACTCTGGATCACTGATGGAGGTTGGAACTCCTGATTCCTTCTCTCACTTGAGTGAGGCGTGATATTCCAAGCATAGCTCTTTCCATTCCTCTTTGTGAGACCCAAATAGTGTTCTCTTCCTGCTTTTGTAAGGCCCAGGTCTCTGAGGTGTATGTTAATGCAGAGAGAATGGTGGAGTCGAAGAGATGTGCCCAGAGCTGGAGGTTCTTTGTCCTTTTAGCTATTTCTCTGATGCTCTTGAAGGCATTCCATGCCACTCTCTTCCTCCTGTGCATCTCAGGTTTTAGGTTGTTCATCATGTTGACTTCTTGACCTAGGTACACATAACTGCTGCATTCAGAGAGGTTTGTTCCTTTGAGAGTGAATGGGGTCTCTGGAATTAGTTCATTTTTCATGAACATAGTTTTGTTGAGATTCAGTTGTAGACCTATCTTTTTACATTCTCGGTCGAAGACAGCCAGCATTTGTGCCGCTTGGCTAATGTTTGGTGTTATTAGAACAATATCATCAGTGAAGCGGAAGTGTGTAGTCGCCGACCATCTATCTTCATTCCCATTCCTTCCGATTCTAACTGTCGCATGTTCTCAAGGGTGGCACTTAAGAGTTTTGGTGAAATGGTTATCACCCTGACAAACCCCTTTATTGCCATCAATGATCACTTCCTTGTAGAATGGTGAGATCCTGGTGGTGAATCCATAATACAGCTCACGAAGGATTTTGATGTATTGGGTTTGAACACCCTGTTTGGCTAGGGCTTCAATGACCACTTCGGTCTCAACAGAATCAAAGGCTTTTTTTAAATCAATGATAAATATACGATCAAATAACTTGGACCAAATTCCCGGGCTCAACCTCAGCTCCATCAATCACGACAGAGAATATGCTGGGGGTTCCAGACCTGAGAAATTACTTTTCTAAATAAAATAAAAATTTTATTATACTATTAAAGGGTTTTCTTTTCCTTATTTACATAGGTTAAAATCATTTAGCAATCACAAACTGGCTCTTACTGATTTATTTTCTGATCATTCTATTTGCCATTTCTTAGTTTTGTTGGTACAAGTAATATAAAGTGAATTTGTTATGCCTAAGGGAACAGGTTAGGGATGGGAGGAAAAATGGTGACATTGGGAGGGATGGTCGCACTGGCGGTGTTGGCACACTAAATGCCTGAAATGACTCTAGAATGAAGAACTTTGTAAATTATGGTGTTCTTAATAAAAATACTTAAAAAGAAAAAGAAATGCTGGGGATTAGGAGAAACAGTACAGGAGTTTAGGCCCTCACCTTGCATATAACCTATCCTAGTTCAGTCCACGGCACCATATATGGTCCCTTTTGCACTTAATCAGGAATTAAGTCTTGAAAAGAGCGGTGTGGCCTGTGTTATACCCTCAAATAACCCCTCCCACCACCACCACCAAAAGAAAAGAAAATGCTAGGAAAAGTAATAAACAAAATTTTATTGCTTTAAAAATAAGTAAAAGCATGTGTAGCTCATTGGGTTACTATGAATATTAAATACATTTAATCTGTGCAGAACATTATAAATATGCGACACTCAGCAAATTTTGGATACTGTATACTGCTATAATCACTATCGCTGGACAACAGCTCTACTTCTGTCCCAGACCTCTTGAATGTAAACTGCATAAGATTTATGGTTTGTTCTACCTGTGTCCTTTGCTTTGGGCATGTTATCAATATTGAAAGGAAGACAATGCGCCCCACACAGTCATTTAAATCAGGGCTTCTTAAACTTTTTCCACCATGGAAAGAGAAATGTTTCAATAACTCTAGGTATACCTGCATAAATAATAGTTGTTCAAGTCAATCATTTACCGGTAAAAAATTATAAAGACATTTTAGTAGATTTTATCAAAACTTTTTGCAAGTCCCACATTGCTACACCAGCATTTCTCACTCGACTTTTTTTCCAGCTGGGGTCTCTTTCCAACATTGTTTCCTTACTGTGGTCCCCCACTGACATGATTTTCACCTGTGGCCCTTTGGAATATCTTGGGAGTCCCAGGTTGAGAAATACTGAGTTACAAAACACCTCTGGGATCACAATATATAGTTTAAAAAGCTAAGATCTGAACAAAGCTACATATCACCAAATAGAACACTTGGTTGCAGTTTCATCTCTCCCAGAAATATTAAACCAGTTAGTCAGGAATTCTCTGATTAGCATCACCGAGTAACCTGCCCTACAGACCACTGCCAGCCCTGTGGGAAAGTGATCTGGTACAACCCATCCATGTTTTGCTAGTAACTTCTTTATTTCTGCTATTTTTTTTTTCATTTTGTAAAGCTCCTTTTTATATGCTAAATGGAAAGCAACCTGATTCACAAATAAAGAGGCAATAAGATGTTTAAAATTTATTTGGTTGCACTTTACTTTTGCAAATACAACCATCAATAAATACAGGCGATGAAGATCTTATTCAACAAGCAAGTGACCTACAATCACACAGTCAATGGAAAATAAAGCTTCAAAATCATTTTTGCATGTGGACTGAGACTTTAAGTGGAAAAAAAAGGAGAAGAGGGAGTGAGAAGTCATAAGACTGCGCATTAAATGAGAACACACTTAGGCACAAATGCCCCAAAAAGTAAAAACAGCTCCTGTCTATAGTGTAAAAGAGAAATCCCTGACAACTTTTCAGAACTCCTATTAAACTTTGTGGCTCTCTACGCCAGCACATTTTTGGTCAGGATTTTAAGGTTCACAACTTTTCTATCCCCTTAAACTGAGATTATACTTGTTTACAAGAGTGTAAATGTTTGTACATTTTAAGGGTATGTCACTACACCACACCCATGGCTGAAGTGCTAATATGGGCCCCCCCCTCCCCACCCCAAACCCAGTGAGCCCTTTAAGCTCACTCCATTTCGGTAGTCTTCATTCTGTGGACTGAATCTAAGGAATTGTTTTCACTGGGCACTACTATTCCTCTATATAAAGAAACAGCCATATTTTAAAATAAAATTCTGAGGCATTTACTTTTTTAAAGAACAATTCACAGTTTTAATTAACTAAAAGCATAACAGCGGCTCTGGACTTAGAGAGAGTAATGGCTAAAAGACACTTGATAGGCAAGAACAATTTCTGTGTAAGGCATGATTTTGTAGTAGAGATTCCTAGTAGAAAACCTTATGCCCCACTGCTTTCATAGCAGTCGCATAATGTCCACGAATAACTGAAAAACAAAATTATGACAAAGTTCTTTCCCCATGTGAAATGTGCTAGGCATATGGCTTTGAGTCAGAATTCACACATTGAATCCCAAGGAGAAGAGGGGTTTGGATGAACTCTGAGGTCCTTTCCAGATCAGCCAAGTTTCTCGTTCCCCGTCAAACTCAAGACAGGACAGGCAGCTGTCTTCGGGCTGATTCATTTTTGTCATGGAGTTTTAGAGCTAGAAGCAGCAAGAGAAATTATCTACAGCTATCCTTTTCAAGCTGAGGAAAATGCCTGGGACATGATGTGATGCAGGCAAAGTGAAAACCCCAGGAGAGGAAAGATTATCAGTCACCATGGCAGCAAAAGTGGTTGGATATGGTCCAAATAGTGAGGACAGAGGATAGTGAGGAAAGCAGGATTTGGGGTAAACTAGGTTTGGTTCATGAACCTATCTCCTTTGCTAAGAGGACTAAGGAGAAGCAAAGTAGGGGGGACAGCTAATAGAATGAAATAAGGACAGAGCAGGAGTCTGAGAACATGCAGAAATAGGCAAGACAGCAGGAACATCATAGGTGATATATACATGACATGAATCTCAGCTGCTTCTTGGCACCTATTGGTAGAGCTCCGAGCTATCAATTCACTGCCCACTCCTGCAAACTAATATTTCCTGGGGCTAAAATATAGGTTTGCGGAACTATTTTCCTTTAATTGACTTCCACGCAGCAGGCAGTGCAGGACCTCCACCTAGCTCAGCAGCAGATTCTCAGGTATTTCATCCCGTAGGCAGGCAGTTATACAAGAGTTTGCCTTGTATTTTTGGTCTTAGAGCAGTCTTCCTCTTGTCTTTTGTTTTGCATTCTCATGGACATTCAAGAGAATACAAAAGAAAAGTCATTTGACTATGAGTAATAATAATTCTTAACTTCCCCACTGAGCTCGTTGGCAGAGTTGATCTGCTACCTCCCACCACCTTGTCACACAATTTATGTAAGCATGTATCCTCATTCTGCTACTTCAGAAAGCTGATTTTTCTGAACTTGGATGGTCCAGATATGACCAGTTCTCGAGTTTGACAGTGTAGGTTTCAGGGAAGAATCAGCCAGTGACACACTGTTTTAACCGGGCTGGTCTCCATAGGTCATATTCTCCTTCTGTCCTCATAACAGCCGAGCATTTCTCCCCTCAGTTTTATTGGAGGTAGAACTGACTAATAAAACTGTAAGGTACATGAAGTGTGCATGGAAATAATTTGGTGCACAAATATCTTATGGAAAGAGTCCTCTATTTGATAAGCGTACTCAGCATGCACACACTGTCCATCTATCCACGCTAATATACTAGGTCCTAGGATCTCTTCTCGTAGCTGGAAGTTTATATCCCTATGGAACACTAAAAGTGTTCACACTTGTTCACATGGGTGAAGATCAAACTGAGGCTAAACCAAGGTGCTTCTGACTCCATATTTGATATGCTCCCAGCACCAATAGATAGAGCTGGTTCATAGAATGTTCACTTAAAAGATTGCTTTGTAATAAGTCAATAAGCTGCTAAATTCTTCACTCCTTTTCAATGGGCTCCAGCTTTTCATTGCAGGTTAATTAAAGTCAGATCAAAATGTCTTACGCTCAGTATAGTACTTCTTCAACAGGTGAATGTCACTTGTCACTTGTCTTCCCATATATCATTGATTTGCTCGAGCGGGCACCAGCAACATCTCCTTATGTTCTGTCAGACTAGTGTAGCCCAAGGGCATTTGCTTGCTCCTGGAACATAAAGAGCCTCAAACCATTCTATCAGGTCATGGGAATGAGGTCAATAATTGTTACTGGTATTTGGCATATCAAATACAACACAGATAGCTTGTCAGGCTCTGCCGTGCGGTGGGATACTCTTGTAGTTGCCTCTAATTTTGTGCATTTATTGACAAATGTGCAGTCACAAAGCAGCAGCGTGAGCCAAGCTTGTGATTGGCTCTTCAACAGGTAAATGTAGGGGGCTGGAGCGATAGCCCAGCAGGTAGGGCCGTTGCCTTGCACGCTGACGGCCTATGCTGGCCAGGGTTCGATCGCCAGCATCCCATATGGTCCCCTGAGCACCGCCAGGAGTAATTCCTGAGTGCAGAGCCAGGAGTAACCCCTGAGCATCGCCAGGTGTGACCCAAAAAAGCAAAAACAAAACAAAACAAACAAACAAACAAAAAAAAAACAGGTAAATGTAGAATAGTAAAACACAATTGGCTTCACTGAATTCACAGCCATGCTGGTTATGTCTTCCCTGCAGTCAGACCACAACCACTCCACCAAAAGTAAAGGAAAACCCAAAAAACAAAACAAAAAAACCCACCAAACCAAAAAAGAACAAAATTTGTAAAGGGGGGAGGGTAACTGAGAGATGGTTTTTGACTATCTAGTCTTCCTCAAGTGATTTCTCACGCAAAAAGATCTAGGTAGTTCTGCGATGGGAGACCAGTGGTGGGGAAAAAATTAATGAAGATTTTAGTCTACTTACTGCACTATTCTCAACTACAGAAGTAAAATATTTTGGTGATTCTCTTCAATGTAAAGTGAGAGGCTTTAGTCTGCCTTTATTTCCCCCTCAGTTCTAGGGAAATTTTTGAGAACTAAATAACTGGCTTATAAAAATCTTGCAGTGATATTCCCTATGTTCCTGAAACGTTAACACTTCAACACTACTATAAATCATGATGTCTTGCTAAGAAAAAATTGAGGCTAAGGATGTGCTTCAGCAGCTTACCACCGAGCAGTTTACTTGCACTTTGCATACACTAGACCTGAGTTCAGTCCCCAGAACCACAAACAAATTAATAATAAATTAAATTTAAAAAAATTTAAAGATTAAGTCTTAGAATATAGCCAATTAACCCAACAAAAATTAACACAAGATAACAAAGAGCAGGAAATGTTTATGATAAATGCTACCATATAAACAGGTCAGAAGGATGGAGATTGTTATGACATATTTTAAAAGTACTGAAAATGTAATAAATTTTCTTTACAAATAAAGAGAAAGAAAAGTAGAATATTCTAAGATCTACGTTAAGCACCCCTTGGTTAGTTAGATTTTTGTTTGTATTTCGGGCTACACCCAGCAGTGCTCAGGGCTTACTCCTGGCTCTGTGATTAGGGATCACCCAGGTGGGGCTCAGAGGATAAGGAGTTCTGGGGTTCAAGCCTGGGTCAGCTCTGTGCAAGGTAAGTACTCTACTAGCTATATTACCGTCCTATGGTTAATTTTTTTTTAAGATGAAAGGCAAATCCTAAGAAGAGGGTTGGGGGATTAATATAAAAAATTACCCCCCCAGCCTAAATATCTGATGGTAATCAATAATTTAGCCTAATTTCTTAAATTATATAATACCATAGATGTTCATAGTAGTGATCTTGAACATCAAAATCACATAGCAAAAGCAAAACCTATATTCAGAGAATGTCTAAATCAACATCAGAAAAACAAGGAGAAAATGACAGTCCAAAATCTAGAAGAGGGCTCTAACTAGACTCAACTATACTGGCACCCCAATCCTTGAATTTCAGGTTTTAGATATGAAAAATATTAAATTTCTACTGTTCATTAGCCATCCAAGATGCTTCCTGACCCTCGAGGTGTTGCAGGTGTGGCTGCAGTGCCTGGTTGCATTGGCAGGTGGCAGACAGGAGACAGACTTGTTCTGCAACCCCAGGGCTCTGCTGTGTGAGCCCCGGATGGTGGATAGTCTGACATAGGAAAAAACTAGGCCCCCGGGATGAACCCAGAGCCCCCGCAGAGCCTGGCTAGCTACCTACGGTGTATTCGATAGGCCAAAAGCAGTAACAATAGAGATGAACTGGACAAGGGACAGACCAGACACACAGCTATGCTGCCCGACCCATGTGGAGCATGGAGTCTCTGAGAAATCAGTTTGTCCCCAGCCGAGACCAACGTAGCAAAGCAGTCATGTGGGGGGAAGCCACGCTGGGCGGAATTGGAGCAGGGATTTGGGCTCCTCCCTCTCCATGCCGGTGGGCGTGGCTACAGGCTCACAGCTTCCGTGACCAGATGAACCAGACAAGGGACAGACCAGACACACAGCTGCACTGGTGCACAACCTTGCAAGAGGCTTAGACAACAACGAAGGCTAGGACCTGGTCCTTCCCAGGATCTTTTTTAATCTGTACACCATAATGATCATTGTAGTTGTGACAAACTAGGGAGGTTGATGTGGAATGAGGAACTATAATGTCACACTAGAACTCACTTCTGAATATACACATAGATACTTGCATCATAAACCATAAGGCAAATCAAGGAGAGAGAGAAATACAGAGACAAAAACAGAGATAGAAATATAAGGTACTTGCTATAGGGGCAGGATGGGGTTGGGTGGGAGGGCGTTGGGACATTGGTGGTGGGAGGGGGGCACTGGTGGAGGGCTGGGTGCTGGAACATTGTATGACAGAGACCCAATTATGAACATCCTTGTAATTGTGTATCTCACGGTGGTATAATAAAAATTTTAAAAAATTAAAAAATTTAAAAAAAGAAGATGCTTCTTTCTGACCAGAAGAAATGCATTTGGAATATTCTTCCTATCATGTATCATCCTCGACTGTATAAAATGAACAGAAATATTATCTGATGTTTCAAAATATAGTCTAAGAGGACGAGGGAGGGGAGGGTGTTTGCCTTGCACACGGCTGACCTCGGTTTGATCCCCGACATCCCATGTGGTACCCTAAGCACTGCCAGGAGTAATTCCTGAATGTAGAGCCAAGAGTAACCCCTCAGCATCACCAGGTGTGATGCTATCTGGATGGAAAGATGGCAAGACGGCCAGACAGCCGGACAGACTGACCAATGACAGACCAACCGATGATAGACTGACGAACACCGACAATAGACCGACCGACGATAGACGGACAGATGCCAAGGATCAAACCGATACATGTTAAGTATGTACTCTCCCATTTAACTATCTCCTACCCTATGAGGATCCTCCCCCTCCTCGCACACCCCATAAATCACAGAGACTATGCTATGGCCCAGCTAAATCCTCAGTCTATTTGCACATGCTGGGAACCGGAATTCTCATTTGAATTTCTAACATACTGACAGACCCTAAATTGCACAACGAATCAACTCAAATGAGAGCCCACTCTAAATTAGCTTGGATATTGCACAATATATCTAACTTGCCTATGTCATGGTGCAAAACTGGGCTTTTGCCTACTTCTCCCAAATGAGTGTATACATAGGATACCTACACCCGCCCAAACATCCTTAAGAAAGTGCTTCAATCAAATTCCCACCACACTATCTTTGGAGCTTAGTATATTTATTTCTAGCTGTGCTCCAAAGGCACCCTAGCTAGATCAGGTCTTTTAAAACCTTTTCCACTGACAGTTTCTTGGCTGAGTTTTTACATAACCCAGGATATATATAGTTATATATAGATATATAGAGATATATAGAGATATATAGATAGATATATATAGATATATAGATATATAAAATAGGTATGTAAATCAAACATCTACTAATAACCAATCATAAATTTATTTTAAAAAAAAAATAGCTTAAAGATATATACCTCATAGTCTAGATGAGGACACATGAATATTTAGTTTTAGTTTTCCATATCCAGTGGTGGACAGACATGGGGCAGAGCTGCTACTGGCTCTCACTGTGCCCAGCCGCTCATGAGGTGCCCGGGAGGGATGGCAGGTTCTAGCCCTGGCCCGCCACCCCAGCAGAGCCTCACAACAAGCCAGACGACCCCCCACTCCATGAGGACCTCCATTTTCCACATCCGGACTTCCTCCCTCGTCAGAACTCCAACCAGCAGACCAGCCTATCACAGCCCGGCAAGCGGCGCAGTGGTTCATCAATAAATGCTGCATTTTGAGATGACTACAAGAGTATGCTACCCGCACGGCAGAGCCTGGCAAGCTACCCGTGTCATATTTGATATGCCAGATACCAGTAACAATTATAGACCTCATTCCTATGACCTGATGGAATGGTTTGAGACTCTTTATGTTCCTGGAGCAAGCAGGTGCCCTTGGGCTCTACTTGCATGAGACAGGTCATATGGAGATGTTACTGGTGCCCGCTTGAGCAAATCGAAGATGAACAGGAAGACAGTGATACAGTGATATTCAGTGGTACGGAAGGCTAATTCCTAGCGCTGTGCTCAGGGATCACTCCTGGTGGAAATAGGAGACTACATGAGATGCTGTAAATCAAAGTGAGGCTGCATGCAAGGCAAGAAGCCTCCCTGCTGTGCTATCGCTCTGATCCACAGCTTTTCCTTTCTAAAAAGGAAAAAGGGCAGCAAATCATAATACACTATTAGTTTCATAAATGAAGAAAGGGAAGATGAAGAAAAATACCAATTGCAGTTGTTTGGTGGGTAATTGTAATTAATTATTTTTTCATTTCTGCATTCATGTTTTCCAAATTTTCTTGACTCCTTTTTACAAAGCAACTGCTTAATAAAAGGTTCTAAGGCTTTCATAGTAGAAATTAGTATTTAGCATTACACTTCAGATTATGTATAGCGGTCACTAATTTTCATCTCGTTCATGCAAGTGAACTCTCAAAGAACATGATTATTCTTTGTCCTTCCAAGCAGTGCAGAAAAGCCGCAGGTGCCTCCCAGAGCTACAACATTCCTCCCCAGCCAGAATCTGCCAAGGCAGCTCTTAGCATGAATGAAAACTAACAAGACTCACCACAGCCCCGCTTTCCGTGAATTTAATAAATACCTTGTTACACAGCAATAAAATTAAGAACCAAGGATGCAGACACCTGCATACTTGATACTAAGCCAATCAGTTCACTGCTGTGTAAGTCGTAAGAACATGAGATTATCTGAATGGGCTGTGTTATCAGTTTGGTTTATATTTTAAATGAATTACCATGTAGACAAGTAAAGCAATAAAATTATCTTGTATTCTTAACTACGATTCACCTCTGCAAGAGCTTGAGACTTGAAATGTTCTTTTCTCCCTGATACAACCTAAAAAATACTTAGTGTTCCTACACATCATTAAAAACCAGAAAGTATTTGTCCTGCATATTGAACTTTCTTTCTAGGCCTCAGCCTCTATGGTCTGTTGCAGTTTTACATGGTGGCATGCACTGGACTAAGATCACCCTTGTAGTTTCCCTAGAAGCTAGGGCACACACATGTGTATGACCCAGTGATGCTCAGGGGTTATTCCTGGCTCTGCAGGAGGGAGGGAGGGAGGGGGAGAGAGAGAGAGAAAGAGAGAGAGAGAGAGAGAGAGAGAGAGAGAGAGAGAGAGAGAGAGAGAGAGAGAGAGAGATGCTCAGGGGTTATTCCTGGCTCTGCACTCAGGATGGAGGGAAGGAGGAAGGGAGGGAGAGGGAGAGGGAGAAGAGGGAGAGGGAGAGGGAGGGAGAGAGAGGAGAGAGATGCTCAGGGGTTATTCCTGGCTCTGCACTCAGGAATTACTCCTGGCAGTGCTGAGAGGGCCATATGGATGCTCAAACTAGGGTGGGCTGTGTGCAAGGCATTTGCCATTCTCAGTGTACTATCACTCCAGTCCAGCTGGGTGCCTCTGGAGCCACTTCACCTTGAATGAAGGTGTTTCATGAGCAGCCTCTGGCACCATGTGGGGCACAAGCTCGGGTAGAGCACAAGGCTAACTCCCTATGGCACTCTGGAAGGTAAATGGGCCCCAAGATACCATTTGCAGAGAATCGCTGCTCCTGTTTCTTAGCTCAGTAACAAAGAGGAGAGGTTTGACTTCATCAACTCCATCTGTAATACCTGAACCAACAGCCCATCTTCTCTGCCATGTCTGTATTTTCTCACATCCCTAGTCCCTCTAGGGTTGGTCCACCAGCCCAGATGAGTCCTTCTCTCCTCCCATCTCCAAGGACCACCGGTGCTTCTTAGCTGCTGCTGCCTGCAAGCAAAATTATTAGGAAGCCCTTGCTGCCACATGCTGGCCTGACAGCCTCTGTGAAGCCAACCCAAGTGTGCAAGGATAATGACCTAACATCATTTCTGTTGTCCAGGTGTATGGCCCATCGTGGGTGCACAATACACAGGTAATCACCTACAGCCTTGGTTCTTCAGAAAGTGAATCAAAGGGGCCTGTGCAAAAATGCCATGAACAGATATTGCAACTCATAACATGAAGAGATAAAAATTCGGTGAAGGAACATAGTAAAAGGTACTGGAGGATCAAATCATCAAATGCAAATGCATTTTCTTGGAGAATAGGGAAAAGGGCCACAGAAACAGGATAGAAACTTTCAGGATTAAGGCAGCAGCTTGTTTGGGGAGTGCTTACTCAACTCAAGTCATCGGGGTTACAGTGGCAGATTCTTTGCCCAGTTTCCCTTCCCTCCTAGGGAACTTACAAGAAAAGATCATTCACTGCTGCTCATATAGCAAATGATAAGGGAAAAGAATTGAGCCTATACAAATACTTCACAGTCACATCCCCTAAGTGCCTGAAGAAAGGGGTTTGGTACTGAACAGGGGTAAGAGAGTTGAGAGGCAAAGCTGTCCCCGCGCGGCATTAGGGAAAGCAGTGGGAACACCAGAACATGTTTTTTAAACTCTGGGTCATGAGCTATTAAGTTCTTATTGGACTGTGAAATTAATCCACTGTGACATAGATTTTGCTAAATTGAAACAGACTGAATAATAGCACTGATAGCACTGTTTCATGAAACCTTTCCCAAGCATGCATGGTACTGTGGAAAGTTGACATTAAAATCATCGAAACCTATTTGAAAACGGGGCCAGAGAAAACCATCACAGGAAAACAACGGCAACAATAACTATGCCCAGTAACTTGGACTGGGTCAAACCACCAAATAACCCAAGATGTCAGAAAGAACAATAACTTATTTGAGCAGACAACTATGGTAAATTTCCATTTACTTGTATGTCGTAATCCCTCCAACCATGTTGTCTTATGGCCCAGTACTGCCCATTATCAAACCGCTGCTATCTCATCCTTCTTTCCTCCTCTGTGAATAGCCCCTGAAGTGAGGGCCGGGGACAAAGCTCCAGATGTAGCACCTGCCCTCTTCGAACACGCTGAGACCAGAGGTAGCTCAGTTGTAGCACCTGCCCTCTTCGAACACGTGAGACCAGAGGTAGCTCAGTTGTAGCACCTGCCCTCTTCGAACACGTGAGACCAGAGGGTAGCTCAGTTGTAGCACCTGTATTCTTCGAACATGTGAGACCACAGGTTCTGCCAGCATCAAAGCAACAACAAAACAGAATTATGTCCCTCCCTCGTGGCACAACTTGGGTTTTTGCCTTAATTTGTGTTCCTTGGGTAGTCAATTCCTTGATCGCAAATAAGCGTGTTTTGCTTTCATGCTGGCCTCCTGAATTGTCAGGGTAATCCAACGCGCTACAAAAAACTTGTGTTTGGGTTACCATGTAAATTTACTCCTGTGCCATCCATATCAGAATTTTGCACCAGGAATGGATTGTGAGGAGAGCAAGATGGGAGAGAAATCCTCACGTAAGCACATGTAGGCATATTTGTTTCACAGAGCTTGAAACGAATCTGAGATCACAGTTTATTTACAAGAAACGGAGCTCTAGAGCCAAAGTATCCCTGAACTTGGAAACTAAGATATTGTCAATGGAAATGAATGCTTAATGAACAAAACCATCATTCTAACCCTAAATCCAACCTACAAATATGGGTCTCTATGCCCTAAAGAAAAGGACATTTCAGATAAGAGAACATACTCCAAATTCCAGAAATAACTGGGAAAACTCCACTGGGTCAACTGTAAGAGGAATGGGGCAACTGGAACATGCAGGGATATCCTGTTTATCGTGTTAAATATTGCTAAAGTACACCACAAACTCCACTCACTTATTCCCCAGGTTTTCGAAAGGACTACTAAAGATGGTTAGCATCCAGACTGTTTACAACTCTACGTTTCTACAGGATGATTTTCAAAGCCAAGTTTGCAGAGGGCCTCCCTTAGCAGCTTACCTGAATTTCACTTTTTAACAAATAAGCTAATCTGTGCCTTTTAGTGTTATTTCTCCTTCTCTGGAGAAGAAAATTTTCTTCCAGTTGGCACTCAGTTCAAGATATCTTGACAATAAGAAAATATTCAAGCTCTAAAAGTTCATACCCATACCTAAGGACATGTAAATATCCAATATTAACAGTGACTAGGTCTAAATAGCATCTTTAAATGAGAATTTACAGGCAGTGGCTACTGGGTTTTGTTACAGAAAGCAAGCAAGCTCCTAAGAGCACTAGAATCATGCTAATCAATGAATCCATTTTTATTAGATTAATACTTATTAGTGTTGGATTTTACATTATTCTATAAATGTACAAACACTTTACATATAAGCAAATGTACATTTGCTTATAAACAGTCTTTTGGAATTAAGCATCCAAAATGCTAAAGTCTAAATGGTATTAAAACTAACAAATTAGACACTTGTGCTCAGTGCTAAGTAGAAGGGCGTGCCACTCTCAAGGTGTCCATCTCCCTCTATTCCTGAAGAATGGAAACAGTGCTCGCTTCGGCAGCACATATACTAAAATTGGAACGATACAGAGAAGATTAGCATGGCCCCTGCGCAAGGATGACACGCAAATTCGTGAAGCGTTCCATATTTTTACGGGTGCTGAAACACTGTATGACCAAAACCCAAACATGAACTTTTTAATTGTATAAAAAAAAAAAAAAAAAAAGAATGGAAACAGGCATGAGAAGGGCTGCTGACAGGCTAATCTGTTCTCTCCTCAAGCGTCATCTTCTCCCATGTCTTCCTCTGTGCCAGGTTCTGGAGAGAAGAGATCTGATCCCTGCCCGGATGTCCACATTCTCCCCACCATCTCATATCCTGGGAAAAACTGGAGACAAAGGTAACCTCTCTAACATGTTCTACAGCTCTAACATTCTATAAACACACGAACTGCAAAACACCTCCCAAAGAACCAGGTACAGTCCAGTAACCGAGATGACTAATGTTAAAATTCCTATTAAAAAAAAATGAAAGGCGTCTCAGGGAATAATAAACTTACTTACCTAGCTAAATTATGTATGCCTAAGGCAGGACCTCTGGTGAGAGAAACTTTTTATAATCACCTCTGACCTCTGGAATGTAAATTATTGGAGTTCACTCTGAAACAAATCCAAGACTGAGTCTCAAAACCCAAGAAAGTTTAGCTTTATAAAGAATAAACAAGTATATTCTTTTTTTTTTTTTGGCTTTTTGGGTCACACCCGGCAATGCTCAAGGGTTACTCCTGGCAGTGCTCAGGGACCAGATGGGATGCCGGGGATCAAACCGGGTTCGGCCGCGTGCAAGGCAAATGCCCTACCCGCTACACTATCACTCCAGCCCTAAGCAAGTATATTTTTAAAGGTCTTTACAATCTAATCTTCAAACCTTCAAAACAAATATGGTAGAAGCAACAGGAATAAAGGCTTTCCTATACCCCTTCTACAGGTTTAACCTGCTAGGTCCAAAATGTGGATCACTTTGCACTTAATAGCAGCTGTCAGCTCATGCTGAGTTCAGGTAGCAGGAATTATGTGAATCACCTGGTATAGCTGAAACAGGTGTGCGATTATCATCATTTCACAGATAAGGAAAGTAAAGCTCAAAAAAGGAGGTTGCTTAGAGAGTTGGATAGCCACATGTGAAGAATAAATCGTCCCCTCATCTCACACATATACAAATAAACATATTGATCAACGTTCTAAATGCAAGAGGTAAAAAATGGGGTAAATCCTTGTGACCTATTTAGCAATAGATTCTAAGATTCTAAGATATAGCCATCAAAAACACAAGCACTAGAGAGCTGGGGGTGTAAAACACAGACCTTAAATTTGACCCCTGGTGCCTCTTCCCAGCTCCCCAACCCCAAAATCAGAGACAAAAAAAAAGGAAATATAGATAAACTGAGAGCTAGAAGGACAGATCAAGCAGTAGATAGGAGAGAGGCATGTGCTGGCACTGAATTCAAACCCTGGTACTTCATGAAAAACTATGCCTTAAAGGACATTATGAAGGACGCGACAGAAACGCCAATGACAAAGGAGAGGATATTTGTAAATGTGAAATATCAAGGCCTCTTACAATTCAGTGTTAAAGACTTTCATGGTGGAGAGAGAGAACAGGGATTAAAGTGCATTCTGTGCACGAGGCTGACCTCAATTTGACCCCTGGCACCACATGGGCGGAACATCGCTGGGTAATGCAGGCAATCCTTAGCATCCCAAAGTCTGAGCTGCATGGCATCTTTGGGTTGTTTGACCTGTTTAGGCAAGAATCTTCGGGAGGAGCACTTGGACCACCTGGGCTTTGTTTAGGATCTCCCCACTGTTGGGTGACACGCCCTACTGAGCCTTAGCCTCCAGCTACACTTAGCTTATGTGGAGAGCTGGTCCCTACCTGTGGGGAATCTCCGGAGCAGACACAACGGGAGTTTGGGCAGAATTAGGCTGATTTCATTATTTTATATGGCATAAATGTTTTTATCATGAATCTCACTTGCCCCAGATCAATATTCTGTTCCCACGGGTCCCTGCATGGGACATACATGTAGATATCCCAAGAGTACTTGGCCACATTGGATCGCCATAATATAGTCAATTCGCCTAGTTCAGAGACATGCCAGTGCGCCTCCAGGCAAACTAACATGTCTCTGACTCTAAAGAGGTAATGCCAAAGTGAAATTACTCTGATGGATTTTGGACCTTAGTGGGATCCAGAGTCTGAGATATGCTAGCTATATATTCATGGTATATATTGCCATGTAATTTGTAGGAAATTGCATGGTACTAATGCCATTTCCTACAAATTACATTCTGAACTACTTTCTGGTTCAGAGATACAGAGGTGCAGTCCCTCCTCTCTCTGCTAGGGAGATTTTGCCTCTGGAAATCAGCTCTGGCTGAAGCTTGAGCCAAAGGTCAACCTAAAGATCTACATTTTAAAAGGGTCATTTACCTGGCTTCATCTCTAGATAGCCCAACCCAGGATGGGCTGGGCTGGAAGATTTTGGTGGGCTTCGGTCTATAAAAGATGCTAGGAAAAGAAGGGGATTTTTTTTGCCATTTTGGCTACCCTTGGCATTTTTCCTCTCTCCGTCCTCTCCGTTCTCTGTTGGGCTTCAACATGTGGTGGCAGCCATCTTGGCCTACACGTGGCGGGCCAGCCGAGAACCCAGAGTTCAGGGTTTTTCCTGTTCTTGGATTGTATATCAGAACCTGTGTACCTAGTAAAGTCTTCTAAAACTGCGCCAGATTCCTGAGTTGTCATCCTTTCCCTACTGGCCGGAAGTAGAAGGGAACTCGTTTTCTGGCATTGTTGGGGACCCCAGCAGTCCCCCACACCCCACCCCTCTTTTATTAAAACACACTAAATAAACATTGCATAGATTTCGTCACATAAGGAACCCTGGCACTGATGCATGGTCATTTAGGATTCCTGACACCCACAAAGTATATGATCTTTGGCACACTGCAACAAAGAGTCGTCCCCCTCAATCTCTGTAACCCAAATGTACATAAGTACCACAATTAAAGCATTTAATTCCCAGTTAGCAACTGTACAAACTCCACGAGCAAATGTGAGAACACTGCAACCAAGTGTAGAGACTCTCAGTCATTGCAACACAAAAGGGAAGGGGGAGGAAGAAAACAAAAGATGTTCAACTTCACTAGTCATCAGGGAAACATTCAACTGCAATAGACATTGCTTCCTACCTCCTGACTGACTGTATTCAATATGGTACAGTTCCTTGGGGAATGGCCTTCAAAAAGGAAACCAAAATTACATGTGACCTGGTAATTCTGCTCCTAGGTACAGAGTCAAGAAAAATTTAAGTTCATGCCCACATAAGTGTTTGCAGCAGTGTTACTCAGAACCACCAAGAAGTTAAAATCACAAATATCTGTCCAATGACGAATGAGCAAAAAGTGTTACACCTATATAGTGTATTATTAGCTAACGTTTCCTAGGAAAGAAAGGATTTTTTAAATCCATGTTAAAGCATGGATTTTAAAAATGTATGCTAGGCAAAATAACTGAGTCATAAGCGAGTATTTCATATGTAGAAAGAGTCCAGAACTGGAAATTACAGAGACAGAATCTAGTGGCTGGAAGGGAAGAGCTGAAGAATACAGAGCTTCCTTATGAGAAGATAAGTTTTTTATAAATTGGCTGTGGTTATGGCTACACAACTCTGTATATATTAAGGACCAGTGAACTGTATATTTCAAATGAGCAATTTCTATGGGATGTAGCTATCTCAATAAAGCTAATTTTTTAAAAAGTGAAATGAGTATTAAGCAGAAAAAAGAGGTTTATATCTTGTTCCTTTCAAATTCATTGCTCAAGTCACAAGAACTACACTGCACGACCTTCCAAAATACAAATGACCACTTTTCAATCACCTGTTCAAATTCACACTTATACTCTCCCAATAAAGCTGTAGTATGGCATGAGCCACATACATAAAATGCCTCCAAATATATTATGGTTTAAAAAGTAAGCCTAATTTTACGGAAGGGCAAAGGCATGTACTCCATGTAAATTAGTAATAGCAGTTCAGTGCACATTTTTGATTTTTTATAATAATGTGATACAGGACATTATGTACAATGGATCATGACAAACAGAATATACATCCCAAGAAGTGTCCATAAGTAAGGGTCTGGTTACATGGAAACACAGAAGAGTTCTACTAGAGGAAAAATACTTTAATATTATTTTAGTATTTTAATAATATTAAAATATTATTATTTTAATATTTAGAACTCCTCTAGTTCTACTAGAGAAAATATAAAAATTAAAACTATTTGGGCCAGAGTGATAGCCCAGTGGTAGGGCGTTGCCTTGCAAGCAGGTGGCCTGTGCTGGCCAGGGTTCGATCCCCAGCATCCCATATGGTCCCCGAGCACCACCAGGAGTGATTCCTGAGTGCAGAGCCAGGAGTAACCCCTGAGCATTGCTGGGTGTGACCCAAAAAAAAGCAAAAACAAAACAAAAAAACCTATTTGCGGAGCGGTAGCCCAGTGGTAGGGCGTTTGCCTTGCAAGCAGGTGGCCTGTGCCGGCCGGGTTCGATCCCCAGCATCCCATATGGTCCCCGAGCACCACCAGGGAGTGATTCCTGAGTGCAGAGCCAGGAGAAACCCCTGAGCATTGTCGGGTGTGACCCAAAAAGCCAAAAAATAAATAAATAAATAAATTAAATTAAAAAATTATTTGCATGTAAACAAAAGAGTAAAATCCTCAACACTTGGTCTTCCTGTACATACTGAAAACAAAGAAAAGGTTTTAGGATGTCAAATTTCTCTATAAATAAATATGGAGCTGGAGTGATAGAACAGTGGGAAGGGAGCTTGCCTTGCATGTGGCTAACCCCAGTTTGATCCCGGTATCCCATACACACTCCAGGAGCAATTCCTAAGTATAGTGCTAGGAGTAATCCCTAGCCATCAATGAATGTGGCCCAAAAAAGCAAAATATAAAGAGACACGATGTTCTGGTCCTAAGATTTATTTCATTGACAATACATCTATTTCATTGTGAAAATCTATTTCTTTACTGCTATAGTTAAAAATAGTCTGTGTGTTGAATTTCATCACTCCAACCTCTTCTGGCAGGGACTGAAGAATTAGACTCTGACCTTGGTCCACTATCTCCCCTGGTGGACACAACAAAACCGTAGGGGTCACAGCAGCTCTCCTCAAGGAGTCTCCAAAGTCTCCTCAAGGGAGACTCCAAAGAAATTGCTGAAATTTTGAAAGCAGTCACACCAAAGACCATGACCAAACGAAGTTTTAAGGAAACAATTACTGTGAGAATTTCACTCTTGATCATAAATAACTGGCATACCTGGGCATAAAACAAGTATCTTCAACACCTTAACCTGAACTAAACAGGAGGGGGAAAGAGGAGGGAAGGAAGGAAGCTTTTTTTTTTTTTTTTAACTGTGGGAGAAAACTTCTAAATTTTGATCACTGTCACCGTATCACTGTCTTCCTGTTCATCATCGATTTGCTCGAGCAGGCACCAGTAACATCTCCTTATGACCTGTCTCATGCAAGTAGAGCTCAAGGGCACCTACTTGCTCCAGGAACATAAAGAGCCTCAAACCATTCCATCAGGTCCTGGGAATGAGGTCTATAATTGTTACTGGTATCTGGCATATCAAATATGACACGGGTAGCTTGCCAGGCTCTGCCGTGCGGGTAGCATACTCTTGTAGTTATCTCAAATTCCAGCATTTATTGATGAACTGCGCGGCCGCTTGCGGCAGTGCGAGCCGGACTGTGATAGGCTGGTCTGCTCGGTGGAGTGCTGACGAGAGGGAAGTCGGATGTGGAAAATGGAGGCCCTCATGGAGTGGGGGGTCTGGCTTGTTGTGAGGCTCTGGGCCAGATTAAAAAAGACTGCTGCAGGGGCCGGAGCGATAGTCCAGCGGTAGGGCATTTGCCTTGCAGGCCGGTCGCATGCAAGGCAAGGCAAATTTTGATACTGTGTCTGAATTGCAAAGGGAAATGATTAGTAAGAACAGAATACTTTGGATTTGTATGAACACTCAACTTTTAGAAATAGAACTATTTTTTCTTTAGCTGGAGGGAACAGAGAAAACATTTTAGGAGCATTATTCATAGTCTTGAAACACTGTTCATAGTCTTGAAACTTGAGACAACATTGCTCCCTTTGATATAAGTAGATGTAAAAAATTGAAGTCTGTTAGGTTTAGCTTAAAATAAGGCATAACTTCTCAAATTTCATCTCCCCATCACCATTTCTCAGGTACATTGAAAATTGAAGAAACATTCAACTAGCATTAACACAAACCCAAAAATACTAACACAGAAAGTTTTGTATGAAAGGCTTGGCCCAATCAAAACGTCAACCAGCATGCAAGTCGCAAAGAGCTAAAATATCTTCATCAATACTACTCAATTCTAATGTAATCAGGTAGCCGTAGCCCATGGTGTATTTATGTCTCACAGAGCATCTTTCTATGTTTTGGGGCCATACCAGAAAATGCTCAGGAATTGTCCTAGCTCTGCACTCAGGAACCGCTGGTGGACTCGGGGGACCATGTGCAATGCCGGGGATCAAAACTGGGTTGGCAGCATATAAACAAGTGCCCTAGCCCTACCCACTGTCCTTCTCCAGCCCCTCACAGAATTTCAGGGCTGTGGGGGAAAAAAAGAGTATTAAGAAGTATCTATGCTAGGGAAGACAGGTACTTTTGTCTGGCACAGAAGAACGTGTGTGTGTGTGTGTGTGTGTGTGTGTGTGTGTGTGTGTTTTCAGGGAACATAAGGAATAGATAGCACTGGGACCCAAGACAAGAACTTGGGCTGCCATAGGTAACATGGGAAATAGAAAAATGGATCACACACACTTGCTTTCCACCTTTAGTGCCTTTTTAAAGTTTCCTAATTTTAGTTTGTCCACTTCTACTTAAAACAAACAAAAACGAAAACTCAGGTCCAGAGAATCAACTGAATTTCTTTTTGTGGTCAGACAAGGAAAGGCTGACCAGAGATATATTGCTAAGTCTACAGCTCCAAGGTCTCCCCCCTCTCCTCGTGGAGAGAAGGCGGAACTCAAATAGGAACTTTGCTAATCAAAGGGGAGAACAGCTGAACTGTTTATTCTGAAGAACACTGAGAGGAAATGTTTCGTTCCACCACCAGGAACTCAAATTTTCACAGAACTATCCTGTGGTTAATAACACCAGTCTCCTGCTTTGCAAAAGGAACCTGACATTTCCTGACTACAATTAGTATATCACAATGTAGCCTCTAAAACTTGACTGTGGTTTAAAAAACAAAACTAACCAAAAAGAAACAGAAAAGGAGAAAATGTGTAAGCGAGCAGGTGCTAAGAAGACCTGCCACCGTTTACTTTAGAAATGAAGCCACCACTATAGGAAGGAAGAAAAAGGTGAAAAATGTATATTCTTCAAGTCATGTTTAAGCTTCAAAGCGTAAACAAAGCTCAGAATATCACAGGCAAAAATAATATGTAAGGGAAGTTACTGATTCTTACTTGTTCTAACGTAAGTTGCTTAGAAATCGTCGTTCTCCAGTTTTTTAATTTTCTTCATCAGCTTGTTGACTTGGAATTCCTGCTCCTGCTCCAGATGTTGTTCAAGTTCGGCTTTCTCATGCTGCAGCTGGAAAATGAACAAAACACAGATGGAGAAGTCAAGACACTCCAAAGCCACAGAAACACAGGTCACACTGAGTAAGAGACACCAGCGCACAAGTTTTATATTAAGCCATTTCTTTCCCATATATCCAAATATGTATTTAGTAAATATGCACTTTACGTAACTGGCTTTTCTACCTTAGAACCAAACACTACAGTGTAAAGTCGTAGTCACTCCATCATTCTTAACCCACAGCCCCAAACTGACAGGACGAATACATACAGATTACCGTCAAACCAAAATTAAAGACATTTAAAATTTTAGGAGGCCATAGAGATAGTACAGCGGGTAGGGCACTTCAAATGGCATTTCTACACAAATGGCCTGGGTTCGCGCCCCAGCATCCCATAAGCACTCCCAAGAATGCCTGGGTAAGGAACCCCTAAGCACTGCCAGATGTGGCCCCTAAACAGAAAAACAAAAAATCAATTTTAGAACACATACATAGTTGCTTCTGTACGGAGGAACTGGGAATTCAGGGACGAAGAATAGAATAAAACCCTTCAGCATATACCTTTTGGTAATTTTTAAACAGTGAATATAAAAAGTCATATTAAGAAAAAAAATTAGGGGGCCGGAGCGATAGTCCAGCAGGTAGGGTGTTTACCTTAAGCGTGGCCGACCCGGGTTCGATCCCGGCATCCCATATTGTTCCCCCGAGCACCGCCAGGAGTAATTCCTGAGTGCAGAGCCAGGAGTAACCCCTGAGCATTGCCAGGTGTGACCCAAAAAAAAAAAAATAGCTTTAATAACTCACTTTAGTTACTCAGATTAACATGCTATGCACAAAGAGGGAAGAGATAAGTAATCAGAAAACAAACTGAGTAAATTATCATTGTGGTTTTGGGTCACACCTGGGAGTGGTAAGGACTCAGCTTCCAATGGGTTTGAGGGACCATATGGGGCAGGAAAGGTGGAACCCAGCTCGGTCGCACGTAAGGCAAGCTCCCTACCCACTGCATTATCTCTCCGGTCCCAAGTCTATATACTACTTCCAGTATACTAGTAAGCATGATTTAGCAAAAGTTAAGAACATTATTATCACTTGTTATTTGTATTAAGAAGTGTGCACTGATTCAAACAACTGAAAAATAGTAGAGCGAATGGAAAAGACTTTTTTTTGCAGAGGGCACCTCTAGTGATGTTCAGGGATTACTCCTGGCTCTGTACTCAGGAACTACTCCTGACAGTGCACAAGTGACCATATGGGATGCCAGAAATTAAAACCAGGTTGGCCTCATGTAAGACAAGTGATTTACCTGCTGTACCAGCTCCTGGGAAAAACTTTTCTGGTTTTGTTTTGATGTATCTTAAACTTCAGAACCAAAGGGGGATTAAAAAAAATTCAGTGGACAAATAATGATTGAGGTTCTTATCAATAATTTTTGCATCATTCCTAATATTCAGTATTGATCCACAATAGGGGTTGGAGGAAATCATATGACAGAAACGGATACTTTCAGAACCATAGGGGAATTAAGTTTAAGATGACATGCTCCTCAATTTTACCTTCAAAATCTCAATACCACACCCCCACACTCCAGCCTCCTGCTCCCAACCCCAGGCTGATACTGTGTTTCAGTTTGCTTTTTGGGTCTACCCAGCGATGCTCAGGGGTAAGTCCTGGCTCTGCACTCAGGAACTAGTGTGTTGGGCTGGTGTATGAGTCCATGATCAGTTTCTCAACCCAGAGGCGTCAGCTAAAATCCAATAGCATGAGACTCAATCTTCTCTGATCCCAGACATGTGCTCGCCCACTGGATCCTGAGAAAGCCAGCAAGAGGTCAACTGAAGACTCAGGGGTGTGCATGCCTACTCGGACCCTGGGGTAAGGAAATTCAAATGAATAAGCCCAAATGATTAAACAGGCAAAACATGGTTGCCCAGGGACTGCTTTTTCAGTAAGTTTCCCTAAACCCAGTGGCAGCGTGGTCCTATGCAGAGTCTCCTGAAATCATTAGGTAACTTCTCAACTCAGCTTGGACACTCTCTTCCTATAGAGAAAACATCCAGAATCCACAGGTAATGGGCTCAGTGTCCTAAGACCACCCTCCACTTCCAAAAGCACTCACAGGCCCAGGTTGCTGTCACCTTTACTTTTGACCAACTGTTTGTATAAACCAGTTTCTCAGGACTCCTCAGATTTAATTATTGCTAGAGGAGCAGCTTACACAACTCGGGCAACTATCACAGAACTCACCAGATCACAACCTATATAGTGTCCATTACAAAGAATTTAACTTAGGGGCCGGAGTGAAAAGTCCAGCGGGTAGGGCGTTTGCCTTGCACACAGTCAACCTGGATTCGATCCCAGGCATCCCATATGGTCCCCAAGGACAGCCAGGAGTAATTCCTGAGTGCAGAGCCAGGACTTACCCCCTGAGCATCGCTGGAGTGGACCCAAAAAAGCAAAAAGAAAGAGAAAAAAAAGAAAAAAGAATATAACTTAGGAGCCACCAGAAAGAATATATAGGCAAAGAGAAAAGAAACTTCTACATCCTGTTTCAGCAGTGCATCTCCCCAGATCTCCACATATTCACCAGCCCAGAGGTACATCAAAACCCCTCTTGAATGTTTCTGGAAGTTTCAATACATAGACTTGAGAGATTAAGTCACTGGGCCCTTAACTAACTCAGGGCGGAGTGATAGTCCAGTGGGTAGGGTGTTAGCCTCGCATATGGCGGACCCAGGTTCGATTCCGGCATCCCATATGGTCCCCTAGGCACCACCAGGGGTAATTCCTGAGTGCAGAGCCAGGAAAAACCCCTGAGCAGTGCCGGGTGTGACCCAAAAAGGAAAAAAAAAAAAAACTGCACTCAATCTCCAGTTCTTCTTCTCAGAATTCTATGAAAAGGGGGGAAGGGGGTTAAACCTGAGACCTCAGCCCCTAATCAGAAGGTTGATTCTCCTGGAAACCAGGTCCCTATCTTAGGTGCTTCAAGGCTGCTCACTGTATTCACCTCCACGAAAGTCGCTTATATTACTCTCAGCAATTAGGAGATTCTAATCTTTTTTTTTTTTTAGTGAAAAATAAAAAGCTTTGAGCCAGTAACTGAGGATGACAATCTAGTATAAAAATATACATGTTGGTCATTAGAATGACCCAAGAATAAATCACAATACTGCATTATGTGTCTTTGCAGCATGCAAAGATGCAATGGAAGACTGAAAACTCAGCTGGATTTGATCAAATTCAAAATTACCACACCCAATCAATTCTACATCTGACAATTTTCAATTCCTTAAACACTTGATTAAGGGGTGAGGAGGGAGCTTGAAATCTAACATAGTCTTCTAAGACTGGAAATGTTGACTGAATGATGATGTTTTTCTGCCGGCTTCTTTTTGATGTGCAGGTCCAAAAAAGCTGGTCAGCCTTGCAGGGATGCGGGAAAGAAGCGGATGTGAGGAGGTGCTTACAGTGACAAGTCGATTTTTATCTATCTCTTTAAAACTTCAGTTCTGCAAGATCAAGTACGAATTAAGAAAACAGACCTCAGAGAAATGGACAAAGAACAAGAGCTGCCAGCAGCATTTCAGATATCAAAGACAACAGTGACTAAATATGGGGTCGGGGTAGGGGAAGAACATCATCTAATGTTCTATTTGTATAGACATTTGGTATGTTCATACCTGCAGGACATTGTAAGAGGTGACATCCATAATATTTCTATAAACTACACATTATAATATAAATATTGAATATATAAACAAAATTCTATAAATTATCTTTGCTCTAAGTTTATAAACAAGTTAATATTCGATGGCTATAGTCTTGAAACTTCTAAGCCATTTGCATAGGCAGTTTGAATGACATCCCATGTTTTCCTATTTCAAGCATTGCATTTTCTAAAACTTGGAAGACCCTCACCCTTTTTTAAAATATAATTACTTTCACCCTGAGGTTAATTAAAAGAATAAATGATGCATTTGAACACTAAAAACCTTAGTCACCATGCAGCATTTGCCACAGAACATTAATCTAGAAAAAGGTCAGGTTTTCATTGGTTTATAAGGAAGTATTTGTGTTTAGACAGATGGTCTAACGCTGTCAATATCTAATTAGGTGTTTTCTTTTAGAATACACATTAAGCTAATAATAACCTCTACAAAAAGTCTAATTTTAAGAGGCTTTTTCCTCTCAAGAGTTAGACCCTAAGGAAAACATAATGGTAAAGCTAGCATTACCAGAACTCAGGTTAAGGCAATTTGGAAAATACCAAGACATCCTAAGACATAACTATAACTGACGCAGCAGCTTTGTCGGCTTTTTTTTTTTCTTTTCTTTTTGGGTCACACCCAGAAATGCTCAGGGGTTGCTCCTGGCTCTGTACTCAGGAATTACTCCTAATTGTGCTCCTGGGTGGACCACCACTCTTGGTGGTGCTCAGGGAGAGACTCACAGACATAGGGCAGAGCTGCTACTGGCTCTCCCTGTGCCCAGCCACTCATGAGGTGCCGGGAGGGATGGCAGGTTCTAGCCCTGGCCCACCACCCCAGCAGAGCCTCCATTTTCCACATCCGGACTTCCCCCTCATCAGAACTCCACCCAGCAGACCAGCCTATCACAGCCCAGCTCATCGAGGTCCACCCTGCAGCAGTCTTTTTTTAATCCGGCCAGGTATGCTGATCCAGAGACTCACAGACATGGGGCAGAGCTGCTACTGGCTCTCCCTGTGCCCAGCCACTCATGAGGTGCCCGGGAGGGATGGCAGGTTCTAGCCCTGGCCCGCCACCCCAGCAGAGCCTCCATTTTCCACATCCGGACTTCCCCCTCATCAGAACTCCACCCAGCAGACAAGCCTATCATAGCCCGCTCGTGCAGCCGCAAGAGGGCAGCACAGTTCATCCATAAATGCTGGATTTTGAGATGACAAGAGTATGCTACCCACATGGCACAGCCTGGCAAGCTACCCGTGTCATATTTGATATGCCAAATACCAGTAACAATTATAGACCTCATTCCCATGACCTAATATAATGGTTTGAGGTTCTTTATGTTCCTGGAACAAGCAGATGCCCTTTGGCTCTACTTGCATGAGACAGGACATATGGAGATGTTACTGGTGCCCACTCGAGCAAATCGGCGATGAGCGGGAAGACAGTGATACAGTGGTGCTCAGGGGGACCATAGGGGATGCCGGGAATTGAACCTGGGTCAGCCACATGCAAGGCAAATGCCCTCCCTGCTGGACTATTGCTCCAGTCCCAGACATGGAATTTCTGAACAGAGTATTAGAAACTACGATGCTTTCTTCGAACAAAGAAATGCCAATAAAAATAAAGAGAGGAAGGGAAGGGGGAAAAGAACAAAAAAGACAAAAGAGCAATATACAGAAGCATTTTCCCATTTCCCCCAAAACACGGGATCAATGATTAACAAGCTCAGCTAGGAAAAGGATCTTAAGAAACAACTAATCGGGGCCGGGCGATAGCCCAGCGGGTAGGGCATTTGCCTTGCATGCGGCCGGCCTCTGCCAGCCTGGGTTCGATCCCTGGTATCCCATATGGTCCCCCGAGCACCGCCAGGAGTAAAAAAAAAAAAAAAGAAAAGAAACAACTAATCAGTTTGCCTCCAAAGTCTGGCAGAAAAGTACATATGCTGCCTGAACACATGTGCTGCTTGAGCACACATGGCCGAGCACCACGTGACCCCGCGTCTCCCCTCCTGAAATGTGTACTCTCTCCTTCCTCTTCCTAAAGGCCGCCAAATAAAATCTGCTTTTAATCTTAATTTCAAACAGGTATCATGTAAATTAAAGTTTTTTTTGCTCTGACAAAGTTTGAACCCTGAATCTACAAGCGTAATTTTTTTGGTTTCTTTTGTTCTTGGGCCACATCTAGTGGTGCACCTGGCTCCGCACTCAGGGACCCTATGTGACACACACACACACCCCCATAAACAAGCTGGCATAAACTGACCCAACAATCAGAGGCAGGAGAGATGCAGCTCAGCAGGCGGAGTGTTGCCTTGCACGGAGGCCTGGATTTGATTTTGGGCACATGGGCCCTCAAACACCACCGGGGAATTACCCCCATGAACAGAGCCAGGAGCAGTACCTGAGAACCACATGGTCAGGTCCTCAAAACAAAAAATATCACAGATAAACTCCACTTTCTGAGTAACATCTTCGATTGAGATACAACATTTAAACAGAAATTTTTAATTTCCAAGTTCTTAAACTTAATGAGCAATTTTAAATCATCCAGCAAGATCAGAGATCCTTAGAGTTGGAAGAATAATCATTTCAACTACGAGCACTCAGTCAGACAAATACTGTTAATGTTTGAAAGAAAACCTATACCTCATATTTGCTTTAAATATGTCGAAAGTAAAATACTTTAGATTAAAATCAATTTTCTATAAAGTTGATCTCAAATATTATGATATAGTTTTATAAACCTCTTAGACAGTATATTTATAACATCAACAAAAATCAAAACACTGAAACTGAAATCACATTACTTGACAGATGGTTCACAGGCAGCTCAATTTCAATGGTTGGGGTTGTATGAAGGTTTGTTTCCAGGAATTCAGCATGAGAAACACTAATACAACTGAAAAAGCCATAGGCAAAACTACAGCTATAAATCTGAAACTAAACTCTAGGACTTACATTCGATGAGCCAATGTGGAGTTCCAAAGCAAAAAGCAAACTTGGACATCCATTTAAATAAGTAGGCAGTACCAAAATAACCAAACAGGTAGAACCTGTGCTTACATCCTCCTACGATCACAACAACCACACCCAAATGTAGATCAATGCAAATGCAAAAATAATCTGAAACTCTTGACAGCAAAGTTTCCACAAGGACGAAACAGAGGCACTCAGAAAGAGTAAAGAGAGACAATAATTGCTAAGATAGAAACTCTACCTTGGGGCAACAAATTACAACTGGGAAGAGATGGGAACTGGGAAGATTTCTATGGTTCATTAATTACTCTAAGGAGGAAGGAAGGGCCTGCATGGAACACGTGGCTCTAAAATCTGTGATTTATATATATATATATATATATATATATATATATATATATATATATATATATATATAAATCTGCGATTTAACACTAGCACAGAGAGGCAAGAAACCATACGGTATAAAGAGGTATAAAGAGGGCTTGGCGTCATTGCAGATGCCAATACGGTGCCCTCAACCTTGCTGAGAATCTTGTTCATTGAGGCTCTTTACAATACTGTTAGTTAATAGTTTTACACACACAAACACACACCCCCCCCCCACGGATCACCAAATTACCAGCTTCCCTCCCTCAAGGACTCAAATCCTTTGCTTTGGAAACACACCTCCACCCACCCCCACACACTAACTCAGTTGAACAGATGAATTTTGTTGTGTTGCCTTTGATCCTTGTTACTACTTTGCTGTGCAACTTTAAGAAAAAAGAGCCTTCTGTACCTATCCCTTGTCTTCTGACTGACTTCACTCATGATACTCTCTAGTTCATCCACTAGAGCAAATTGCCTTTCACTCCCAGTGATGCTCAGGGGTTACTCCTTGCTCTGCATTCAGGCATTACTCCTGGCAGTGTTCAGGGAACCATATGAGAAGACTGGGATCGAACCCAGATCGGCTGAGTGCAAGGCAAAAGCCCTAGCCATGGAACTATCGCTCCGGCCCCTGTTCTTTCTTAGAGTGGAATAGAATCCCACTGTTTATTTGCAGATTTTAACTTTATTGAATCCTACTGTAAAGTCTCAGATAAAAATAAAATTCCTGCTCTATTCTTCTAGCCTTCATATGAAGATGCTTTACTATAACTTGAGCACATGTAATTTAGAGAACAGAAAGATATACAGACATAGTTTATATAAACAAAAAAATTTTTAAAACCTTCCCTTGATTCCTGGTCCTTTAATTCTAAAGTCTGAAGATTAGGAAAAAGTTATTTCCAGTTCTAACCTTCACTTACGTGGTTTTTAAATTTTCGCCAACTTACTATTTTATATTAAGAAAAGAAAGTAAAAAAGAAAAACAATGCAGCACTACCGTTACCTAAAACAGGTAAGCCATAGCATTAATGACCAATAAGAGCTGTTCTTTGGTCATTTATAAAGCACTCTGAGGTCACGTCACTTAACTAGACACCTCGTGTAAGAGATTCAAGATTCCCCACTAACTTCGTCTGAGAAAATTTTTCTCTTGTTAAAAAGCCATTCACTTTTGAGATCGACCATAACACAAGCAGGTTAGCTGCAGTGCTGGGCTCCCACCCAGAGTTCAGCTGGCGTGCCAAATTCCAGGTAGGTCAGTCTGGGCTTGCTCTCACCTCAGTGCAGGCAACAGAGGCGCTCCTAGTGGCCACCAGCTTCCTCAGCACCACCGGAGAGGACACAGGATGCTCCCACCTGCCTTCACTGGTCAACACTAATCTCTTTCTCTCTCTCTGTACTACATCCAGCTTCTCAACAACATCTCATCCTGAGGCCACCTTTTAACATCTCTGTGACTCTGGGCAGATTATTTTCTCTCTCTAAGCTATGGGTTCAGAAGTTTTATGAGCTTTTTCTTAATGTAATTAAGAAAATGAAGGACAAGCCCTTCTAGAAACCACTCTGCATTTTTATGAACTAGTCCAACACAAGTGGCTGCACATTTCCTGCCCCCGTACCACTGGCTCTGCTGTGCCCTCTGGGATGCCTCAATCTCTCTCCAACTTACTGAAAGAGGCCAGCTCAAAAGAGCCCCACGGTGCCTTCACCCACATGCCTCCAGCACAATGTGACTCCCTTCCTTTAGCTGTAATGAGCACATTGTACAAGTGCATCTTGATGTCTACATGTCTTCCATATCCTTTTCCGTAAGCTTTAAAAGTTGCCAAGACTGAGCAGTACATAATATACCAGTACTTACTATGGAGCACTTGTATATCAATGTGCTTAACAGCCACGTCACTATGACACATACTATCATATGCATTTTACTGTGGATTTTATCATATTTCTCATATGCATTTATAGAGACTCGCAGACATGGGGGCAGAACTGCTACTGGCTCTTCCTGTGACCAGCCGCTCACGGGGCACCCGGGAGGGATGGTGGGTTCTAGCCCTGGCCCACCACCCCAGCAAAGCCTCGCAACAAGCCAGATGACCCCCACTCCTTGAGGGCCTCCATTTTTCACATCCGGACTTCTCTTTCCGGCTCAGGTATGCCGGTCCAGAGACTCGCAGACATGGGGCAGAGCTGCTGCTGACTCTCCCTGTGACCAGCTGCTCACGAGGCGCCCGGGAGGGATGGTGAGTTCTAGTCTTGGCCCACCACCCCAGCAGAGCCTTGCAACAAGCCAGACGACCCCCACTCCATGAGGGGCCTCCATTCTTCACTCCGGACTTCTCTCTCGTCAGACCTCCACCCAGCAGACCAGCCTATCAGCTCTTGTCTCGCGGCCGCTTGGTTCATCAATAAATGCTGGACTTAGAGATGCCTACAAGACCCATGTTGTATTTGATATATATGCCAAATACCAGTAACAATTATAGACTCATTCCGGAATGGATTGAGGCTCTTTATGTTCCTGGAGCAAGCAGATGCCTTGGGCTCTACTAGCATGAGACAGGACATATGGAGATGTTACTGGGGCCCGCTCGAGCGAATCGATGATGAACGGGAAGACAGTGATACAGTGATTTATAGTTTAGAGAGAGAAAATATCTATCCAGAGTCTCAGGCATGTGAGAGGTGGCTCCAGGGGGAAAGCCTCAATCTCTGGCTTCAAAGTTCTTTTTCCTTCTAACAACATATGCTGCCACCTGGTCTGGAAGACGTGGGGACGTTTTCCATCATTCATAAAGAATTTGCATACGCTAATAAGAGCCACAACCAAATTCTACTTAGACCATCTGGAAAACACCTTATGCTTGCAAAGATTGGGTAAAAAATATCTGTATTTCCTACATGGACTTTTTCTCCAATTAAGCTGCAGGAGAAGTATAACAACAAGGTGAATTAAAGGATACCGTTACAGGTAATGAATGAACCATCATCCAAATTGAGAAATCAAACACTGCCAATTCTCCCAAAGCCCCGCATCCTCTCCCAATCGCTTTCAGCCCCTAAACACAATCAATCATTCTGCTAATTCTCAGACACTGTTTCCCAAATCTTTTTAACTAAAAATAAATTTGCTGATATGTTTTGAAACATTCATTTTGTTTGGCTTTGTATTCTTTCTTTACTTTTTTTTCTTGGGGGGGGCAAGGGACATGCCTAGCCAGTGTTCAGGGCTTATTCCTGCTCAGGAATCACTACAGACAGGGCTGAGGGGACCTTACATGGTACCAGGAATCCCATCCGGGTTGGCAAAATGCAAAGCAAGTGGCCTACCCAAGGTACCATCTCTCTAGCTCTGAACTTATGACTTCACTCACCCATGTTGTTATGTCTAACTGTGACATTTTACCCATTAGGTGAGGGTATCACCAAATATCCATTCTATAAATGAAGGATATTTGGGTCACTAATAGTTCAGTGCCACAAAGAACAGTCTTCTACACATCTGGTTTATATGTGTACACATCATGAACGGCTGGGTCATGGTCAATACCTATTTCCAAATTCATTAGGAAATGCCAAATTGTATTCAAAACAGTTGTAATTATTTCCACTCTGAGACTGGTTCTGAGAATTCTCTAGTTGTATTCTTGTGGTTTATTTTGCTTTTCCTGATTACTAATGAGGTTGTGTACTTTTTCATGGAGTTCACTGACCTTTTGGATTTGTTTATTAAAAAAAAAATTTCTTCAAAGTTTTCTACTTATCCTGCTTTCTTAACTAATTTGTAGTTCTGTGTCGCTCTATCTTATGAATACTTCAGCTCCATTGCTTTCTCTTGCTATGTTTCCCTCTTAACTAGGCAGTAATTACTGCGACTACCAAATTTGTATCTCCAGCCCAGACTACTCTGTTGACACAACCTATGTCTAGCTGCCTACCAGTTTTCCCCCATGCAGACACCTCAACTGAACTTCTGACCTTTACCCCAAGTCCTCATTACTCACTGCCCTTCCATCTTAAATGACAGTTCTGCTCTCCCATTCAGTGAACCGCAAATCTCTTTCCCTTGGTCTCATCTTTTTCTCACACTCATTTGTAATCCACCTTCAAATCCTATAGGATATGGCTTCAGAATGCACATAGGAATTTCACGGTGACTAGTTTTTGTTTTGTTTTTGTTTTATTTGCAGGGAGGGGAGTGGGGCACACTCAGCAATGCTCAGGGGTTACTCTCAGCTCTACACTCAGAAATATCACTCAGACCCCTCACAAATAACTCCTGGCAGTACTCAGGGGAGCATATGGGATGCTGGGGATCAAAACTGGGTAGGCCATGGGCAAGGCAAGCACCTTATCTGCTGTACTATCTCTCTTGCCCCTCCAGGGAAAATATCTTTGGTGCTACCATCACAAAACAATCCACAGAAAATCTTTCTGACAGATTCTCTTGCTTCCATTTTACCTCTACTCTATTGAAAACAGATCATTTCACAACTTTCTCAAATCCCCACTTGCTAAATCCCCATATCCTGACCAGGTCTGCCATCTCAAGAGTTCTGACCGTGGCTCAAAAGGCTCTACGTGACTCACAAGCTAGTCATCACACACTCCATTTCATTACCTCTCCAGTTTCATCTCTTCTCCCAAGTGTCCACTCCAATTACACAGGCTTTTCCTATGACCAGTGTTTTTCAATCAAGTTTATCTCGGGCTCGTTGTCCAACACGAATTCATCACTATCACTGTCTTCCCGTTCATCATCGATTTGCTCGAGCGGGCACCAGTAACATCTCCATATGTCCTGTCTCATGCTAGTAGAGCCCAAGGGCATCTGCTTGCTCCAGGAATATAAAGAGCGAACCTACTACAAATTCATAGTAGGTTGCAATTGTTTTGTTCAGAGTACCTTTATAGAACTGCATGAGATCAATGGATATTTTGAAGGTACTTTTTCAAAATAAAAGAAGAGGTTGCTGACCCAAGCCCATCCTATCTTAAGAATCACTGCTCTGCTGTGAGGAAAAACAAAGTTATGAAATTTGCCTATGAATGGATGGACATGGAGATGATCATGCTGAGTGAAATTAGCCAGAGGGAAAAGGACAGATATAGAATGACTGCATTTATTTGCGGAATATAAAAAAATAGCATGATACCAATATCCAAGGCCAGACAAAACATGGATCAGGAGGTCTTGTCAGTGGGTAGAACCTACTGCAAATGTGTGGGAGTCAGAGGTTAGGTAATGCAGAGAAAGGAACATTGTACTAATTATTGTAAATGATAATACCAGCGTAGAACTGAGCATTGAAAATAGGCAAAAGGATACACATGATAACCTCTAACAGAATGTACTGCAAGCCACAGTGTGTAAATGAAGGGAGAGAGAGAGAGAGATGAAGAGAGAGAGAGATATGTAAAATTGCCTGCCATAAACAGAGACTAGAAGGGGGAATCATAGGACATTGGTGGAGGGAAGCGGGCTCTGGTGGAGGGATGGGTGCTGGAACACTGTATGACTGAAACCCAAACATGAACACTTTGGTAACTGTGTATCTCACGGTGGTATAGTAAAAAAAAAATTTCTTAAAAATTAGGTATGAGGGAAATGAAGTTCATACATAATTATTTTTAAATGTAGTTGGAATAGATATTAGCAGTGACGTTATAAAGGTTAATATTTATTTATGAATTTTAGACAATGGAAACTTTTGCCATGGGAAGATTTGAAGTATCCATATTAAAATAAATGTGATCTTAAAGTATGAATTCTCATTTTTTTATGCTACTCATTTCTTAGGCTTTGCAAAGCTTGAATACAGTAAAAAAATACATTACCTAAAGACTAGTTATGGGGTACTTCCTCTAAAGCAACTTGAAGAGCTATATTCTACTACATTGCAAGGAAATTAAGAAAATGGTTGACCTAAAAAGTTTAAATACAATCTTTCTGGAAAAGGTCAGTTGAAACAAAATTTCTTCAACCCCCATTATTCAAAATTAGTTGACTCCATCCACCTGTATAACTCTTCATGATTCCATTTTAATGTGAGAGTCGTTTGCCATCTCCCCACACTTGGCCAACTTCAGTTTCCCAGTTTTCTTCTTTCCTTTCCCTCCATGCTGCCTCTCCCTTCCCTCTGTTGATGTTGCTGAGATGACTGGGGGTTATGCACACTCAGTGGTGATGCATGAATATTTGGCCAAGGGGTTTGCCAAGGATCACACATCAGATCTCAGAGTTTGTACATCTGGCTGCGGAATTCAGCGGGGGCTTGATGCACACAGTCACCTGGGATCATAAGTATATGCACTGTGGTGGTCACCAGAGTCGCTGTAGTGCTCCCACATGCTCATAGCGGGCCCCACTCTAGCAATGGTGTTCATACATGTTTTTGTACGGAGCTCCTGGGGGAAAGGGAAATGGAGGGTGCCACACTCTTGTCTCGACGCTGAGACACACCTGACTGAGAGTATGGCCAGAAATCACTTGTGGCATCAGGAATCACACATAGCAAAGTTTCTGGGCAGAGAAGACAGAGCTGCTAGGATTGGGCATAGTGTATGTGGGCAGCACCAAGGACTCAGTTCTTGAACCTCAGACCTGCCAGGTAGGCACCTTGGCTACTGAACCATCTCCTGGCCCCCCAGCTGTTTACTGAATAACAAATGGCCTCAGAACATAAGCTGTCTTAGAAGGGCAGAGGAGACAGCCCAAAGGACCGCATGCACAGGCCAACCCCTGCAGAAGCCAAGCACAGACTTCAGATGCTCACACAACCAAGTATTTCAGAAATGGCCCCTGGGCACCCTTGGAGGACCCAACCCCCTCTAAAAAAAACCCTGAGGAAACAATGTGGGGGTCATTCTGAAATCTCTCTCTCAATTCCCCCCACTCAGGATCTCAACCCAACAGTTTTCACTAACTTGCTCTTTAATGCTTTTCATAGAAGAATGTTATAGTATTTTATCTGGCTCTTATTCATCTTCAGTGAAGATGTGTCTCAATTCTCCATCTGTCATTTCCTACAGGGGAAAGCCACACACATCTTTTGAAAGGGGGAAAAAATAGCTGGAAACTTCCAGTAAAAAATAAATAAATAAAATTTATCTCCTTGTCAGTACTCTTAACCTCAAGGACAGACCTTCACTGCTGCGCGGATGCTCCAAATAATCAGACCTTAGAAACAGAATCCGACTTTCCCAAGATTATAATAGCAGGAGGTCCCTTAAAGCACAACACCTTGAAAGAAATTTGGTCAGGAGGAAGGTTAAGGGAAAGAAATCCCCACCAATAAAATAAATAGGTCCTTCAGGATCTGGAGTGAGACTGCTGCATGGGATATCTATTCTGTAAAAACTAGCAGCTTCTTCCTCTGAGGAAGAGTGTTCAGTCCACAGAATCCATTCATTATAAGCTAAGACATTGTAAATTAAAATTAAAAGACTCATCTCTCTTATCTGGTTCATGAATAAAGAGGAGGAAAAGGAATACAAAACCGCAGCAGGCTATAACTGCATTTTAAGGTAATTACTGACCAGTCTGATTGCAAACTATTTTGAAAATGAGAAAGAACCTACCCAAGAAATACAAAACATTGCAGTATTTGTAACTACAAAATATTTGAACCTTTTAAAATGGTGTTGCATGAACAGCAGTTTGCTCCATTTACAATGAAGCAAAGTATAGCCAAGCTTTACTCTTTCAACTAGGAATAACAATGCCTACCTCTACTCTAGTGCATAAAGCAGCCTTGTTTCAATTTCATTTTTTTGCTTTTTACTTTTTTATTTTACCTTTAATTTCTCTCTACCTGAATTTTTGCACATTTTGTCAAGGAAGTTGGCATGGGATGCTTTTAATTAACCCTTATGCCTTTGGGAATACGTCAAATCTAGCCTTTATGTCAACACACATACACACAATTTGAAAAGAACTACGTCAACTTTATTGTATTTTCTAATCATAATGCAAATTATGTTGGGCTGAGAGATTTTTGGCATGCCACTAACGGAAAATTCTGGCTTATAATGTGGCCTCTGGTGATTGCAGCATTTAAAATGCATTAGAAACATCCCAGGAGCTCTTTGCAGATGTACTGTGAATACAGTGTGTAAGTGCCCTGTTCCATGAAAAGAAACAAAAAAACAGACAAAGCTAAAGGTTCAGATAATTCAGAGTGAAAAACAGAATTTTAAAAGTCTGCCTCAACTGTTTTGTAAGCTATTAGAGCAAAAATTTGACCAGCATTTACAGCCCTAGAAACACTGAAAGCCAAAAGGGTCACTCATTTATTTAAGGGGGCTCCCAAGCAGTGGTCAGGAGGTCCAAGGACCCAATCTATGATTCTCTGCTCAGCACCTGATAGTTCTATGAAATGGCCTGATACTGCTAAGTGCCAGGGATCCAAAGACCTGATGTTACTGCACCTGGTAATGCTCGGGTAATGCAGTGACAGGATACAAGCATGGGCTGGATAATAATTTCTTTAATGGCTAGCATGTGCCCGGCCCACTGCACTATCTCCCACTGCACTCTCTCCCAGTCCCTACTTTAGTCATTTTAACCATGGATTAAAATGACATATTTCAGCTTCCACTGAATGAATAAAATGGCAGTCTTGGCCCAGGTGCTACTGACAAATGAAACAGGACTGCAGCTATGTCTTCTTCCATGAATGCTTATTTTCCTGTCTGCACTAATGAAATTACTCCATTGCCTTGGTACTCCATTGCCTTGGGTAATGACTTGGGGGGGGCGGGAGGCGGCGAGGGAGGGGGCAGCTTCAGATTCTGGTGCTATGCTTCGCAGGGGAGCTGCAGGTTGTACTCAGGCCTGATGTCTGCAGACATGCCTGCTACTCAGTCTTTCTGGGATGGGTAAACATATCCTGAGGGGGCGGGGGAGGCAGGTGTTAAAGTGGTGTTAGAAGAAACTTCCATAATTGAGGGGAGAAGAGAGAAAAGGTTACTAAATCCTCAATGAATAGGCAGACCTGAGGACATTCAGAAATTTCTTCTCCCGGTGCCAGAAGCCTTGGACTAATGTGACCGGACAATATACTTCCAAAGAGTTAAACTATAAATCACTTGATAGCAGTTTAAGCAGATTTTTGCCCAAGACTTCCTTCCTTCTCTCTTTATATCATCTTTCCATAGGATACTAAGAATCTTCAACTACTTTCATTCCAAGAGATTTCTAACCTCAGGAATCTAATCAATAATACTAAAAAAATAAAGTGACTCATGCCACATAACAAGAGACCCAGAAAAATGTTTACTAGAATAATTTCAATCATCAATAATAATATGCGATAGCCCAGCGGGTAGGGCATTTGCCTTGGCACGCGCGGCCCATGCTGGCCTGTGTTCAATCCCGGCATTCCATATGGTCCCCCGAGCACCGCCAGGAGTAATTCCTGAGTGCAGAGCCAGGAGAAACCCCTGAGCATTGCCGGGTGTGACCCAAAAAAGCAAAAGAACAATAAACAACAACAACAATAATAATAATAATAATGATTTGCCCCAAATAGAAGAGCATAATTTCTATTATAGCTACAGTAATTATTTTCTGAAGACAGGATCCTATTCATAAGTGAACCAAAAGACCAGAGCAGTAGCACCAAAGGTAGGGCTTGCTTTGCACATGCCGACCCAGGTTTGATTTCTAGCATCCCATACTGACCCCTGAGCACCAGCACGAATGACCTCCCCTCCAATCCCCAAAAAAAAAAAACAAAGATAAGTGATTCAAAAGGACAGCACAACAAACCAATTTATAATTTTAAAGTCTAAACTTTAAAAGTTGGATTAAATTGCAAACATTCAGAGAAACATGTAATGATCAGTACCTTCTTATTTAAGTCCTATTCTGTGGGTTAAAAGAAAACACTCGTTAATTTTGTAGAGGTATTGGCTCGAAAGGATGAAGACAATAACTGAAGACAGTAATTGAAGAGGGCTTCCCAAAGAGCAGAAAGTGGGCCTTTCAAAGTCCAGAAATATTGGGCTTTCAAAAGCACAAGAAAACCCACAATAGCTAAAACCATCATTCACATTCATGACTCTTTCAATCGGTATTAGTAAATGGTGGTTAATAGATAACCAAAGACTTAGGAATTTAAAAAAAAAGGGAGCGAGAATGCTAGGACTAAAGGCCAGTGGAGTGGACCTTATCTAGACTGACAAGGCAGTCAGGAAATCAAAGAACATGTAGATTATGCTAGTTTTTAAGATGAGGGATAGAAATCTCACCCACAAATGACCCCACAAGGGGCTTCCACTGCACAGTGTCCATTACAAACAGAATTAACCACGACACACAGGATTCACTCCTGAAGTCAGTGGGCCACGGAACAGCTCAAAGGCAAGCACACAGCTTGCATGTGGGAGGCCGAGATTTGATTCCCAGGAACAACCTCTGAGCAGCCTGCCAAAAGCAGCCCTTGAGTATCATGTGTCAATAGCACAGAAAAGGGTTTCAAAAGGTGCAAACTAAACAGGCATCAGAATTTTTAATTTTCCTTTTGGGGGAAATAACATTTTTTTAACTGCGTAAGTAATGCCTTTCGCATTTTCAAAATGAAAAGCTAATATGCAAATATTTGAGACTTAATACTGAGGCTTTTTCTTCTTCCCTCAAGTACATGTTAAATATATATCAAATTCTGATGAGTTTGCACACATCAGAAAAATTTAATTATATATTATGATTAAACTTAACGTCTTTGCAAAGCATTCCGAGAAGAATTTAGATCAGAAGCAGCCTTGCTAAAAGATCTAGTAGGTTTTTCTATTTTGTTTTGCTTTGTGGTGTTTGGGGGCCATACCCAGCAGTGCTCAGGGCTTACTCCTGGCAGGACTTGAGAACCACTACATGGTAGCCCGAGATTGAACCCAGGTCTGCCACATGCAAGGTAATCAAACTAGTCACTGCTTTATACCTCTGCACCCCTAACAGATTCTTTTAAAAGCAATGTCTCACAGTTAGATATTCAGGATGTAGATTCTTCAGAGAAGAGTTTTCAGAAAATGAAGATGTGATATTTTTTAAAATCTATTTACTGAGTAAGTATGTATATATTTATATCTATAGACATATGCATACACAACACTCTCATTTCTCCCCCCTTTTCTCTTACACTTTTGAAGATATTAAATACCAGCTCTGTGGACCAGCCCCCTCAGAGCAACAATCTCATTTTGTTCTCAAGACCAAAGAATTCCTTTGAAATCACATAAAAGCATTGTCTGATCACTATCTGAGTCTCAGACAACCACCAAAGCATGGGGATAAAAACAAAATTATCCTATAAATAGACTTTTTAGTTGACTTTGAAAACAAACATTTTAGCAATTTTTTTTTGCATTGCTATGGACTGACCCTTCCCAGGGCTGCACACTTATAATTGGCCTTCAGGTGACAAGCAGCAACACTTTTCTTTGTATAGAGGTAAAGTCACTTATTATCTATCACTGACCTCTGCTGCAAGGATTCTCTTAGCAGGATCTTCCTACCAAGGTGCCATCTACAAGCAAACATCCTAGAGAGTCTTATTACAGTAATTACACTCTTGGAAAAGTCTACTGGTACCAATTATTCTGAAAGATTTTCCAGATGGAGATCAACTCTTCCACGCTGGGTGGCAGTTTTAAAATGTGAGGTTTAACAGACTGTAGAGAAATATAGCAGGTCTTTAAACAACACAGTTTTGTTCAAAATCATTTCATGACTGCATGGATGAGAGCAAAAAACAATCCTTGTTGACAATGAGAACGAAACTACGTAATTTAAGGTCCAGCGTTCCGTTATACATCCTTACAAACCTTAGCACGAATTTATCAAGGACGGTGAATAAAGACGTGATGCATGAATGGGGAAGCCTGGGGATGAATAACCTAAGCAGTCAGCCCTTCTTTTCCACAGCTATAGAAAATCTCGCCCAAGTGCCAAAACCAGAGGAGGTTCCTCTCAAAATGGCATGTTGTGATTCTTGATGCCTGTAGTGTACCTACCATGGCACAGAATCTACATTTCAACCATAAATCACCTGCCTTCAGACTCCTAAAAAACCCAAGGGCTGGGCAGATGGCTCGGAAGGCTGGAATATATGCCTTGCAAACTCGAGACCTTGAGTTTGATCTCCAGCAGCCCATTCCACATGTATGCCACACGTCACCCATAGGCATGACCCTGGTGGCCCAGGACTTAAGCAGCACCCGATCACCTTGTCCCTAAACTTCAGGCCCATGCAGCCTGATTAATGCCTCCAGGGATGACTCCTGCCCCCCACCGCCTGCTCTCCCCTCTCAAAATAAATCGGAAGGAACTAGGGGTGAGAAATAGTAAATTACTGCTTCATGGCTATAGAGCTCCAGCTTTAAAAATTCTGAAGATGGGGCGGGAGGCGACAGCCCAGCGGGTAGGGCGTTTGCCTTGCACGTGGCCAGCCCATGCTGGCCCGGGTTCGATCCCCGGCATCCCATATGGTCCCCCGAGCACCGCCAGGAGTGATTCCTGAGTGCAGAGCCAGGAGAAACCCCTGAGCATCGCCGGGTGTGACCCAAAAAGCAAAAAAAAAAAAAAAAAAAAAAAAAAAAATTCTGAAGATGAATTGTGCATTCAGAAATGAAAAGTTCTGTATTATGTATAATTTACCACACCTGAAAAAAATCACAAAAATTCTAAGAATCAAGCTCAGATAAATATGATAGTTTCCTGGGTATATGGTAAACACCTCTCTGCCCAGAGTCTACATACAATCACCAAAAAGGTCAGACCTCTCTAGAACTCCCCAAACAACATCTTCACAGTTATGCCTCCATATAATTCCCTGCTCTGAGTGCAGGCAATCATGGGATTCAGTTGCATAAAGACTAGTGCTACACATTAGATATTACCTTGGGTAAGAACTGCTTAGTTCAAGTCATACATTGTTTAATAAAATCTACTCTACACAAAAAGTGTATTTATAATATGAAAAATATTTTCTTCCATACAAGCAGAACTTTATTTTTAAATATAAGAATTGCTAAGATTAGTAATTATTTCTCCAGGCTTTAGCTTATTTTTAGGATGCTCATAGATTAAAATTTTCAAATGTTAAAATTGTTCTTATGTCAAGTGTACTATAGCTAGCTTCCTTTTCTGTAGCACTTGGTTCTAACGTTTTCATATTTATTAGGTATTTATTTCATGGGAGAGCAATGTCTTTGTAAAGTACTCTGGGTATAGCAGAAAGTCAAATGCTGATTAGTAATTATACGCTGCAAAACATTCATAGTAAAGGTAAGTCTACTCGTGAGGAGTATCACCTGGATAGGTTTTGACTAATTTATGCCTTAGTCCTTAATCTTCAGTCCAAGATTAAGGACTTTATATATTGAGCACTAAGTCAGCAGAAAAAAAAAAGATTTCTTGCTCGGTAAAACTAGGGCAGTAAGGTCAGAGAGATAGCTCAATGGACTGAACACATATTATGTATGTATGCATGTAAGAGGCCTAGAGTTAATCCCCAGCATCGCATGATCCCCTGAATACTAGAAGCAACCTTCCCCAGCAAGGATATGGGAGTAGCTCCTGAGCACTACTGTGGGTCAAAAGTGTAAACAAACAAAAAATAAGGGCTAGAGAGACACTACAGCAGATGGGGTGTTTTCCCTGTACACAGCCAACCCAGATTTGATCCCCAGTACTCTATATGGTCCCCCTAACCCTGCCAGGGCGATCCTGAGCACAGAGCCAGAAGAAAGCCCTGAGCAGAGGCAGGTGCCTCCCAACAAGTCACTTTATTGCACGCTAAAAAAAAAAAAAATTTAAATAAGAAACTAAAAGTCCGCATTATAATTGCATCCCTCGAATTCTAGAAGCAACATGCAGAATAAATCACCTAATATTGCCAAAGAGTCATTGTAGAAAGTCAAACTAACCTTTCTTCCTCCTATTTTTTGTCTAAGTTAGGTGCATACAAACAAAAAATTTCAGAGCAAAAAATTTTGCTATTAATCTCTGCTATACAATAAAGTCTGGATACTTCTGTTTTTCATGTTACCAACGCTACAATTTACAACTGGCCCTGAACACAATATGAACAGTGCTGGTCTACTTGTGGACTTTCTCATAAATAAACAATTCGTAGTACTATACAGATTAGAATATGCATTATTTCATGGTTTTCATAGCAACATTTTCATAGTAACATTGATTATTTAATAAGCAATATTAGTTGATTTTCTCTAGCTCACTTTTAAAATAGAATAAAGGCTAGGAGGCGAGGCAGGGCACTTGCTTTGCATGAGGCCAACCCAGCTTCAGACCTTAGCACCTCGAGGAATGAGCCCTGAGCAGAGCCAGAGGTAAGCGCTGCACAACTCCAGGTGTGGCCCATAATCCTGCCCACCAAAACAAGAATAAATAACATGTATACAATGTCAAATACAAATATGCGTTTAATCAACTGCTTAGTTGACAAATAAAGGAATTTAGGGTGTTTTAAAAGTTTTAATATGTCCTCACTGAAGTATATACTTCAAACACGTCAGAATAGAAAATGCCAGGGGGTGTTCTAAACTTTCATGGACATTTAAGAACAAAGGCTGCACTGCTCCTATTTTGGAAGAGTTGTCTTTAATAACAAAAATCAATATCCTACTTCTTAGTCCCTACACTAGCTTCCCTAAAGAAATCTTACCATTGAATTTCAGTTGCAAGTTTCGAGCTGTGTTCTACATGCCATTAGTAATTAGTATTAAATATGGATAATGAAGTCTTGCACTTGTATCATTTACCTATCTGAACATAACTCTGTGTAATTTTAACTACCACAGACAACTATTTTTTCCAAAATTGATACTTCATTTTATATTCTCATATTTAAGTTCAAAATATGTGGCTATACTAAAATTGTATGCAATCATTGCAGATTCGATATAAAAATTTAGAAAAAAAAAGAAAATTCACATTTTCAATTCTGAAACACTACAGCATTTACTCCTGTGCTAAAGCCTTGGCATCCTAAGTCATTTTTCAAAATGCACAAGATATAAAATATCTTACCAGAGCAGATGAGCTACTAAAACTAGACAAATATCCCAAGCAACCTTCTCTACCTGGTATTTTTAATTTCCAAAGAAGTTCAGCCACAACCTCATCAAAAAATATTTCAAGCAATGTACTCTGAAGGTTTTTTTTTTCCTACAGAGGAAAACAAGCAGAAAAGATGAGAGTGTAAAAAAGATAATTTACCTGCATCAATTTTCTAGAGAGCTCATTAGTAAGGAACTCTTCTTCCTTTTCATAATTCACAGCAAGTGTTTCTTTCTCCTTCTGCAACGCCTGGATTTTCTTGAATAGAGTATTACTGATGAATTCTTCTTCCTGTTCTGCCCTGGCTTGCTGTTGGGAAAAAAAAAAAATTAAGGAATCAGAAAATTTACTAATTAAAATACAGTTCTCATTTTTAGAGGGGATGCCCATTTTCATTAGTTTTTCCTCCCCTCCTGCTGGGATCCCCCAGTCTGTATGATTGTCGAGATCACCTCAGCACATGAAGCGGTAGCCAGGTTTATGCTTAAGCAAGTGTCTTAAGCCACTGTGCCATTTTATGGGCCCCCTAGAGCTCCATTTTTAACTCAAATACTTCAACAAATATGTCACAGAACGAGCAGCAACCATGAAAGCAAATCTGACTATTCTTCCAATAGACTTCCCTGTGCTATATATGACCCTTCTTTTTAAAGTGATTTTGAAAAGAAATTCAATACAAAGGTAGTATCCTTGTACTTTACAGAAGCAATCCTCAATCAACCGAAAGGACACAGGAAGATCCTTCTCCATTTGGTATACCGGGCTAATTCCGGGCAAGTTCATCAACTCATGACCGCTCTATCCATGCCAACAACAGACCTCGTAAGTTTAGAGTACAAACACCAAGGCGACATTTCATTTTCATGGATGAGAAGGTTTCAACTCATTTAAACGTGACATTGTGTCACGTTTTCAGGATATTACTGAAAGAACCTGAACATGTCATTTAAAAAGCACTATAGATATTCATTGATTCCTTCATAATTTCCTTGAATGAAGGACCAAATGCAAAAAAAAAAAAAAGTTATCAGAATCCATGAGTAGAGGAGGGTAACAGTGGATGACAGGAGTTTCCTTTTTTCCATTCCTACCGGGAAATTTTTTGAAATTCAGGTAGTTAAGGCCAAAGTGTGGTATTACTATATTTTAAACAAAGAAGAAGGGCTGGCGTAATTCACTGTATTTTAAGATATTCTTTTCAGGTGCCTTTCCCTAGCTGTTAAGTTTTAGTAGTGCAGATAAGCCTAACTATCCTTGAAGAGAATTAAATATTTTCAGAAAGACTGTACTTGTTTCCAAGCATTTTTATCTATACTGCCGACACTTGGTGCTTTACTCCCGAAGAGTCTGCTCCTATTTGATCTGCTAAGCCCAGGGAGAGAGTCCAAGTCTGCAGGCAGTGTCAATTATTTAGACCACAAGAGAACAATGGTGACAAAACAGCACCTGCATGAAGCTACGGACCACCTTTTACTGTGGAAAGGTCCCACAACCACCTTCTCCTCTGGTGGTAGGATTTTCTGTCCATTTTCACTACATTCCCCAAGACCCACAACCTAATAAACATGCTTTCTGGGAACTCAACCATTGGCCTAGAGCAGTATTTTCAACCTTCTATATCACCTGGCCCAACCCTTGCTTTTCCTCCTGTGGGAAACCCCTCCCACCAGTGGGCCCCCTAATCTTGTGCTCTGCACACCGCTCCCCCGACACACACACACAACAGACATAGCAATCTTCACCTTGTAATATACAGAAGGCCCATGTGGAGCCATATGGCCCCAGCTGAAAAAAAGCTAGAGGTGTAGAGAAAGCATGCTAGTCCAAAAGCTATTTCATAAAGGTGAGTCCCAAGCAGTACTCAGACTGAACAACAGCGCTGCATAAAAATGGAAACTTTGGGAGAAGGTCCAGCACGCAAGTACTTTTATAAACCATTTGGGATCGGCCAAGAGAACTGAGCAACAAAGAACACACACCACTCAGCTAATAAATTTCCATTATAGCCAAGAGCACTCAGAAAGCAGGAAGTCTCCAGTGGTTCCCTTACACATTCGGGATTATTCAACAGCACTTCTCAGGGTCTTACTCCTTGCCCGATACTCAAGGGAACTGCTGAGAGCTGGTAGTTTCCCATCACCCTTTCAATTAATCTCCACTTGTCTTCAACTTCAGATCACAAACCAGAGAAATAGGCAGAAATCCGGAGTATGTATTTAAGGCACATTGGATGCCCATATTCAAAGCTACCTATTTTCTGGTTCTGAGTGCCAAAGTCCTGTATGATTTGAATTTTGATTATTCTCAAAGTTACAGAAGACAAAACTTCTGTTTGAAGCTGTAGGGAGAGGACCTGAAATGTGTTTGCTGGTCACTCTGCACTCAGAATGAAAGGCTGCTGTAAATGAACTTCCTTATCAGCTCAGACTCAAGTGCTCATTCATTATCAGGACGCTCATTATCTTAGATGACTGAAAAATTTAATCACAAGCAATAAAAGACCCAGAGGCTCGGTAAACCACCTTTCCAAACTGCACAGGGCTAGAAGTGGAAAGCTAAAAATGAGCGGTGGGGCCCAAATAATTTATTCATGAAGCTTCAGTTCTTTTCCTTCTGCTGCTTCCCCACATCCATCATCAAACCATTGAGCTCCAGGGACAAGAGATTTCGATGTAATATAAAACAAGGTAGAGAAAGTAGATGAGGTGCTGCAGAGACCTGGGAGGTGGAGGGGAGATGGTGGCCAAGGAGGCGGTGTGGGAATGGCAAACACTGCTTTGGGGTGATGAAAATGTTCTCAAATTACACAGCACTGACGGTTTACACAACCTTGTAACCAGTAAACTTTTAAAGGCTGACTTTTATGGCATGTGAATTCTATCTCAATTAAAAAAAGAACTGGTAATGAGCCATTGACATGCCAGGACTCACAGACATGGGGCAGAGCTGCTACTTGCTCTCCCTGTGCCCAGCCGCTCACGAGGCGCCCAGTAGGGATGGCGGGTTCTAGCCCTGGCCCGCCACCCCAGCATAGCCTTGCAACAAGCCAGACGACCCCCACTCCATGAGGGCCTCCATTTTCCACATCTGGACTTCCCTCGCGTCAGAACTCCACCCAGCAGACCAGCCTATCACAGCCCAGCTCACGCGGCCGCTTGTGGCCCCACGGTTCATCAATAAATGCTGGACTTAGAGATGACTACAAGAGTATGCTACCTGCACGGCAGAGCCTGGCAAGCTACCCGTGTTGTATTTGATATGCCAAATACCAGTAACAATTATAGACCTCATTCCGGAATGGAATGAGGCTCTTTATGTTCCTGGAGCAAGCAGATGCCTTGGGCTCTACTAGCATGAGACAGGACATATGGAGATGTTACTGGGGCCCGCTCGAGCAAATCGATGATAAACGGGAAGACAGTGATACAGTGACAGTGATGTTCCTGGAGCAAGCAGGTGCCCTTGGGCTCTACTAGAATGATACAGGACATATGGAGATGTTACTGGGGCCCGCTCGAGCAAATTGATGATGAACAGAAAGACAGTGATACAGTGACAGTGAACTGGTAATGAGCAAGGTCATTACCACAGAAGACCTGGTTTCCTTGGAAGTTCGTCCTGGGGAAAAAATAGCACAATCTGAAAAGGATGGTGAAGCGGGCTCGGCCTAACCCTCCCTCCACTAACCCCAGCCTCCCCATGCCTTCTAAAGTAAAAAGGCATGTCACAGAGAGAGGCAGAGCCAGGAATAACCCCTGAGCATCACTGGGTGTGACCCAAAAAAAAAAAAAAATCAGGGCCTGCAAAGACAGCTCAGAGAGGTTAAGGTGCTTGCCTTGCATGCAGCCAACCCCATTTTACTCCTGGGTACTGCAGAGTCCCGAGAGCACCACCAAAAGTGAACCCTGAGCAGAGCAAAGGTAGCCCCTAATCACTGCAGGGTATGGTCCAACCCCTCTCCCCATACTTTTTTTTTAAAGAAAGCGAAATACGAAAGGTACATATGTGTGCTTGTGTGCGAGCGCAAAGTACAGTCTGCGGGATGTTAACGAGGGCTGGACAGGTAAGAGAGGAGATAGGTTAGCTTTTCCAAACTTCATCAGTTATATAACTTCGTTTTATCCTTTTTCATCTGAAATGCTTGAATAGCTCAGCCGACCTAAACACATTCAAAACCAAAAAAAAGTTGCATTTCAAAAGCTAAATAAAGCAAGTTTTAAGTGAACAAAGAAAGAAAGAAAGAAAGAAAGAAAGAAAGAAAGAAAGAAAGAAAGAAAGAAAGAAAGAAAGAAAGAAAGAAAGAAAGAAAGAAAGAAAGAAAGAAAGAAAGAAAGAAAGAAAGAAAGAAAGAAAGAAAGAAAGAAAGAAAGAAAGAAAAGAAAGAAAGAAAGAAAGAAAGAAAGAAAGAAAGAAAGAAAGAAAAGAAAGAAAGAAAGAAAGAAAGAAAGAAAGAAAACAGAAATTCTTATGGAGGAATGCTTCTTAGTGTTACATACACATTTATAGAGTTGACAACTTGAAAATCAGGGATAAATCAAAGAACTGTGATTGTATTTTCATATTCAGTATACATGCAGTGCTCTGTTTTTCAAAGTGAATTAATATAATTTTATCCAGTTACTAGAGTGGTCTATTTTGCCCCTCATCCAGTAATAATCTATTAACTATTAACTTTAGGACTACTTATAAAGCATCTCTTCATAAATCTGTTCCATCATACTAGAAGCATAATATAAAAAGGAAACTGATAAGGAGAATGAAGAAAATATACACAGTTGTTCTTTAAAAGCCCAAAATTTCTAGCAAAAATATTATCTTCTACTGAGTCAATACATATTTAGGCAACCATAGTCTAAGTCAGAAAACTTTCTGCCAACGAAGGAAAACATCCACTGCTATCACTACACTACCAGGGCAAGGGTTTGATAGACAACTCCAATGTGATTGTTCAGTGTTTGCTTATCAGCAGTATTTTGAAGACCAAAGATCCCAAGGGCAGGAGAGATGGCTCAGAGGGCTAAAATGCAGATTCTCAGGCAGGAAGTCCTGGGTTCAATTCCCAAAATGAACCGATTCCCCACCCCAGCACCAGAGGGAGTGCAAACAAAATGACAAAAACTTCAACAGCTGGGCTCACCGCCAACAACAAAATCTAAGAGCCAAAAACAAAATCATGTAGGATGATGCAATTTTTGACTTGTCCATCATAAAAGGTGGGGGGTGGGGGGAGCAACAAATACAAGCAGTTATAAATAAAGGAAACACTCAATAAGTTCAAGAAATGGGGGCCAGAGCGATAGCCCAGCGGGTGGGGCGTTTGCCTTGCACGGCGCGGCCTGCGCTGGCCCGGGTTCGATCCCTGGCATCCCATGTGGTCCCCGAGCACCGCCAGGAGTGATTCCTGAGTGCAGAGCCAGGAATTAACCCCTGAGCAGAGCCAGGAAATAACCCCCGAGCATCGCTGGGTGTGACCCAAAAAGCAAAAAAAAAAAAAAAAAATGACCAAAACAACATAATAGCACTGTTTTAAAATATTAAGTTGATTGATAACTTGATGACTTTAGCAACAAAAAAAAGAATCATAAAGTACCTTTGAAAATCTAATGCTTAAGAAAGTAGCTCCATCTGCTATTCAGATTCTAATATGCTATTTCCACTGCTTTTGACATTCTAATAATTTACCATCCAAATCTGATTTAATATCTGAGTTGAAAATGGCAGTTGAGACCATACTGTTGAGATAGCAGGAACTACCCAAAGCCAAGCAACTGGACACAACCTTGGTCCTTCTTAACCAGTTACCAGGCGGCCACTGCACATGGTATAGTTCTGGGAGCGGCTCGCATTCTGCACAACTCCTGATAATGGCTAGCTGGAATTTTGTGAAGAATCAGTTCAAACATAAGTCACACCAATGGGGATATGAACACAAACCACTGTCTGGCACTGAAACTCAAGTGCAGTACTACAGGAGTGGGTGACAGCTCTACATACCTCCATTCCTATTATAAGGACTAGGAACATGGTTTCAATTACGGGGAAGGGGGAATAGTGTGAGGAGGCACTGGATTATTTCATGTTTCCACCACATACTGCAGATTACCATATAGTTAAATCAATTAACAGCCAATAAATTAAAGCACTTAATGATTCCATTCCAGCACTGCCAACAAATAATAAAGCATCTAAGAAGCAAAGCAGAATCATTAGCCCTCACAATTAGGTTATTTACCCCAAACTGCAGGGCAACAAAGAAAATGGCCACAAAAGAATTCAGAAAATCTTGCTGCTAGCAGGGCCCTAATGTTGACTACATTATCTGCCCGCAGTGCCTCTCAGGCAGCTTCAGTGAAAGCCCAGCTGGCTCCACACCATCACCTGCAGGGGACCTATAGACTGTGCATTTCCCACTTGAAAGCTGGAACAGCAGCACCCCACGCCCACACCTTACCAAACCAGTCCATACCTGGTGAAGGAGGATGAGCTGACAAGCTACTTGCTTGGCAACTGAGCAATAAGCACTGCTAGGAAGTTGCCAAATGTTTGTGCTTGGTTATATACTGATCTCCTAGACAGCCAAGACTGCAGAGCACCAGTGAGTGGGCCAGACTCTGCATACTGCTGGCTTGCAAGAGACTGGCAGATACTATCAAATTCCAGAGTCAAGACTGATTTACAGGTGACTGCCCCTACTCCCCCCCACCCCGTATGAGTCCACAAAGAGACCATGTGACCTCTCAGTCTCTGCTTTCACTCTATAAAGTGAAAAGAAATGGCTCCTCCCTGATAGGCTGGGAAGATAAATTCAAGTAATTCATGCAAAGCGTTTTAGCATAATATCTTGTACCAGTAACCACTCAAAAACATATTAAAAAGGCTGGAAGAGAGGGAAGAGAGATTAAATGTTATGGGGAGTCCCCCGTTTTTAGATTTTTAGAAGAAAATACAGAAAGACAAATGATGGTAGAAACAGAAAAAAAATATACAATAATCACAAAGCTCTAACCAGAAAACAATATATACTGGCAAGGAGAGCAGATTATCATTGACAACATTTGAGAATATCAAATGGCAAAGACCATAACGTTTTGTATGTACCAACGACAAATTTTTTCAAAAAAATATTATTTAACATTAATCACAAAAAAAAACTTTTCGGTACCTAGGAATAAGCTCAAAATATCATTAAACTCTGAATATGATCCCTTGACTGAAATATTTAAAAGAAAAAAAGGAAGAGGCCTGGAAATGCAGCTGAGCTAGAGAAGCCTATGTCAGGTGAGGTATGGGTTCGATCCCTGGCCATCGTATTGTCCCTGGAGCACCCCAAGTGTGCCATCCACCCCTTGAACAGCACACCACAGCAGAAACATGAACAGATAAATAAGTTATTAATATAGTAAGTCAAATCTCCATAGCTCCCCATGACAAACAACCTAGAAAGCATTTAATTTTAATTAAATTTGGGGGGCTTTGGAGGTTAAAAAAAACTGGATAGGGGCCGGGCGATAGCCCAGCGGGTAAGGCGTTTGCCTTGCACGCAGCCGGCCCCATGCCGGCCTGGGTTCGATCCCCAGCACCCCATATGGTCCCCCGAGCACCGCCAGGAGTGGTTCCTGAGTGCAGAGCCAGGAGTAGCCCCTGAGCATTGCCGGGTGTGACCCAAAAAAGGCAAAAAAAAAAAAAAACCTGGATAAGCTGATTATAAAATCTGAATTAAAGCACAAAGTAAAAAAAGAGAAACAACATTAAGGTATCATTTCATATCACAGAGACTGGCAGACATCCAAAAGAGCAAGAACAACCAGTGCTGGCGTGGATGCAGGGAAAAAGGGACTCTCATCCACTGTTGGTGGGAGTGTCGACTGGTCCAGCCCTTTTGGAAAACAATATGGACAATTCCTCCAAAAACTAGATATTGAGCTCCCATTTGATCCAGCAATACCACTCCTGGGAATATACCCTGGAGACCCAAAAACACACAGAAAAAACACTATCTACACTTTGATGTTCATCACAGCACTATACACAATAGCCAGAATTTGGAAACAACCTGAATGCCCAAGAACAGAAGGCTGGCTAAAGAAACTGTGGTACATCTACACAATGGAATACAATGCAGCTGTCAGAAAAGACAAGTCACAAAATTTACATGCAAATGGATGGACATGGAGAGTATCATGCTGAGTGAAATTAGTCAGAAGGTAAAGGACAGATACAGAATAACTGCATTCATTAGTGGTATATGAATATATACTAGTGCTCTATTAATTATGGGAAATGCTAACGTCACACTGGAACTGAACATTGAATGTACACAAAGGGATTTACTTTACATGATAATCCCTAAATGTAGAACAAGCCACAGTGTGTGTGTGTATGTGTGTGTGTGTGTGTGTGTGTGAGAGAGAGAGAGAGAGAGAGAGAGATAAGAATTAAGAATAGTGCCTGCTATAGAGGCAGGCTGGAGGAGGGGATGGGAACTTGGGGATATTGGTGGTGGGAATGGGGCACTGGTGGCGGGACAGGTGCTGGGAAAATGTATGACTGAAACCCAATCATGAACATCTTTTAATTGTATATCGCACGGTGGTATAATAAAAAACAGTGGTACAATAAAAATAATTAACTAATCAATTAAAATACAGCCTGACATTCCCCAAAAAAAGAGAAAAATAAATGTGAAAAAGAGGACTAATTCCTGGAGAAGAATATTGGGAAGAAAGTTACCTTATAACAGATTGCAGCTTATGAAGCTACACAGTTATTATTATCTCACACACTTCTGATAAAAAATGTAGGATGCTGCAACCATTTTGGAAAGTAGAACAGTGGAGTCGCTAAGTTCCAGTTATCCCATGATTCAGTTCTACTCCTTGGTATATATTCATGAAAGCACAGCCTTTATTTTCACACCAAAACCTGTACATAAGTATTTGAAGAAGCATGAGTCATAATGTGTTGTGCCCCCTCCCCAATGAAAACAACCCAAATGTCTCTCGATTTTCAAACAGACAAAATGTGGTACAGTCACAAGGAGATGGCTCAAACTGCCAGAATGCAGGAGGCTGGTGTTTAATTCCTGGCACCAGAAGGTCCCCTGAACTTCACCAAGAGAAGTCCCTGAGCACTGGCCATCAGGTACACCCCAAAAATGCCCCCCAAAAAGAATAAACACTAACAGTACAATGTAGACGAGCCTTGTAAACATTTTGTTAAGTATAAGAAACCAGATACTAAGGCCAAATAAATGATTCTATTTATATGAAAGATGCTAACTGGATCAGTGATTGACATGGGTTAAAGGTGGGTGAAATGAGAAGTTTCCACCAAAGGGTCAGGGTTTCTTTTAAGATGGAGATGTTCTGGTAATAGTAGGGGATGACCACTTAACTGAACTGCAGCATTTTCAAAGAACGTTGTGTTATTAGACTAGAATTTTATTGTTTTCTTTAGCAAAGGGTAGGGATTTAAAATCACTCTGGGCAAGAGAGCAAAACTTCCCCGTGTCAGGTGTAGGTAGAGCCTAGTGAATAATGTTTTGGGGATCTGAGTAGGAAACCCGTGAGTCCCCAAGGACTTGTAGGGAAGCAGACTGCTTTTTGAGGACAGGGCAGAAACGCCACAGAAACTTTGTGGAGTTTCCTCTCCACATCTCAGAGGAGATGTGCTGAGGGTGCAGCCCAGAGCGAGACTGACAGAGGGAGTGAACAGCCTCCCTTGCCTCCCGGGGGCTCTAACAAGCACAGCAGAGGGCTGTGAAGGGGCGGTGGGAATTGAGGTGCTCATTATGTTCACATTTTATGGCCTATGTGTGCTGCATTGTCCATTGATTTATGCATTTGAAAAACAATTAAAATGTTCAACTAAGAAGACCATACAGAGAGGAGACAAATCTTTTTTTCCCTCAGTAATTACAGTAAGCTGTAACATACACAAACTACAAGAAAAAGTCAGGTGGTAAAAAAGATGACATTATATACCACCAATTACATGAAATGCCCAAAACAGGCAAATTTATGAGACAGATTTGTGGTTGCATAATTGCTGAAGGGGGCGGGGCTGGTGGGGCAGGGGACAGAAGAATGAGGTGTGATTGCCAAAGGCATGGAGGGGGTAAAACATTCCACTGGGAGATTACAGTGACGACTACACGACTCTGGAAAGAACTAAAGCCCACAAACTGTACACTTGCACAGATAAACCCTGTCGTATATATACCACGTCAATAAAGTTGGGATCTTAATTTTTTTTAAATTTTGATGGGGGAGAACTGGTGAGCCTTGGGAAGCATTTGGAGTGGGACACTCCTGGCGGTGCTGATAATAAAATTTGAAAATTCTTAAAAGCCAGAGCAACAGTACAGGTAGCAATAGTACAGGAGGCAAACAGGTAGCCTGTTTGCCTCGCACTAACCGACCCACGTTCAATCCAATACGGTCCCCAAACACCACCAAGAGTAATTTCTGAGTGCAGAGCTAGGAGTAATCGTTGACATAGTTGGGTGTGACCCAAAAGAACAAAATTTAAAAACTCTTAAAAAGCATGGTTTCATTTGGATTAGAAATATCAGAGGAAACAAAAAATACAAAATACACTCCACAAAAATACAGGTAGAGGCAGGTTCTACGTTAGTAATGTTCTAAAGTGGTAAATGCTCATTTACAAGCTGGTGGAAGGATAACTTCAGTTGTAGTTCAGCTGGGGTCACACCTGGCTCTTGTGATCAGGGTGCACCCCCTGGAGGTGCCGGGAGGGTTCGGGAACCGTATGTGGTGGTGCTGGGATTTGAACCAGTGTCGTAGCCACACGCTGGCCAAGTGCCTGAAACTCTGTATACCTTTCTATCACAGGACAACGTTTTATTTCAACAATATAAATTATAGTTAAAGTAAATTTCCACGGCTAGTCCTCAAAATATTTTTGTCATAATAAAGAGGAAAAGACTTGGCCTAAATCTGGGTCCTAAAAACAACAAAGTAGGTAGGAGAATGAACAAGTTTTTTTTCCTTCTTTATATATGGAGCCAAGTCAAAGGAGTTTTTCAGAGGATTTTTTTTGAACTTTCCTATTTCACTTCCCAAAGTCCTTTATCTGCTATTGCTACACTTATGAGGCAGGTAGTACACAAGTCTTCGACCAGCAGCGCACACTATCCTAACAGCACTTCCTCCAAATAAAGTGTAAGCTGAAATCAGCTACCTTTCCGTGGCCACCCTTTTATAAAATAGGTATAAGCACCTGGAGGGCTTTTCAGCTATCAACTAAGAAAAAAGCAATAATGATGTACAATAATTCATGTCCTAAATTGTACTAAAATCTGAAAGGTTTTTTTTTGCTAACCCTGATAGTTTTAAAAAAGGACATAATAGGGTCCCTGCCTGAATAAATATATATATTTGCTTTTTAGGTCACAGCCGGCAATGCTCAGGGGTTTCTCCTGGCTCTGCACTCAGGAATTACTCTTGGCTGTGCTCGGGGGACCATATGGGATGCCGGGATCAAACCCGGCCAGCACGGGCTGGCTGCGTGCAAGGCAAACGCCCTGCCCGCTGGACTATCGCTCCGACCCCCTTGCCTGAATATTTCAATGTAGAAGCTCGTTTTACCAGGTATCTGAAACAAACTTATAAAAGACAACATGCTATGTGTGTGGGTCTGCTTCACGAGGCTTGCTCACACGGCAGCATTCAGTTGAGTCACACCATTCGAGCTCAAGAGCACAGGAAATAGATTTTCCCTCTTAATGGTCAAGGCAATAAACTATAGTGCCTATGATTTTCAATCAACCATATTCAAATGCGATAGTTCCCTTTTTCAAAGCTGCTTCTTTTGACGAGACAAGTTCCATACAATCTCAACAGATGCACAGCAGAGAAGCAGGTTTAGGATTCAGTTAGTACTTTAGATCAGGTGTTAAACACTTGTATTGTTAATGGCCAAAATAAAAGAGAAGCCCTCCCCCAATTAATATTACATGACACTCTCACACTGCCAAAACTAATTTTCTCTCTTGTAGACTAGAGAATGGAGCATCATGGCAGAGAAACAGCTCATTTTCCGATTATAAAAACAGGAACTGGTCCTGCAACGTCACAATAGATCTCAATTCTCTTAAAATATGTAAGAAGAGATGAAGCAACAAAAAGGCCTATGCCTAACAATCTCAGCAATACAAGTTACACAAATGTAAGCAGCACAGACTGAAAGAAGGCAGGCAGAGAGTGAAAGAAGAGAGAGGCAGAGAGGCAAAAAAGGAAGGAGAAAAAAAGGGAGCTAAGGAAAGAAATAGAGAAATGTTGAGAAAAACACGCCTACATCAGTGTTCTGAGCTTGAGTCACCTCATGAAATCCATGGCCTCTTGCCATTAATGAAATTCCTCTCTCCAGGGTATACCCTGCTTGGCTCAGAGGCACCAGGAGAAGTTATCCACTGCTCGTAGATGTGATCTTAAAGCAGGTTTTTAACAAAACCACCAAAGCCTTGTCTTTCTCAATTTTTCCAATCCCCAAAGACCCCCAAGGTGCCCTTCCAAGATGGGGCCAAGAGAGAGGTGTGGAGAAGAAAATACAGGAAGTTTCACAGTTGCTGGGAAAGTGAGCTTTATTACTCAGCTGTCCCTATACAGAGAAAGGAGTAAAGCAGAGAGGTCCATCCTACTCCAAAATACCCAACACTAGGGGGCACTGTGGCGAGGGGGCCTGCAGAGGACAGGGCTAGACAATTACAAAGGAGAACCCTTTATTCTCTGAGCAGTCCGTGCAAGATACATTACAAAAATAGACATCCTCAAGGAAACTAAAAAATTCAACACAGGGACCAAAGAGATAGTGCAGTGGTCAGGGGGCACATGTGTGACACCCTGCCCACCTCCCTTCAGCACAGCTGGATGCCCACAGTGGTCCCCAGGCACTGCAGGGCTCGAGTCTGCCTTGAACCATTCATTAGGCCTGGTGGGGAGCATCCTGTGACCCCCAAATACCCAAGCAAAGAATATATTCACTGGCAATCAATTTCCTCCTGGAGGCAAACCTAATCACAAGTGATTATCATTCCAATCTGAATACTGGCCAGGCACTGTTCAGGAAGCTCATGCCTAACCCAACCAGGAACCCTGTATTTCTAAACATGTGCCCCCTATTCCCAATATGGGTGAGCAGCAGCCTCACACTAAATCTAGGTGTTATCATGAACCTACATCCCTCTCCCCCAATAATCAATTCCCTAACTAGCTGACGAGTCAAATAGCAATCATAGTCATTAATCTTTTTTTTTTATTTCATTAGACCTTTAAGTTTTAATTCAACGCATATGATGAGGCGTTTCATACAAGGTGGCTGTGGCGATGAATACTAGCTGACACTGTCCCTGCCCTGAAGGGGAATATAACCCTCCTGGCAGTTAACGGAAAGTGGCATCATTAATCCATACCTTTAGGAACTGCCCTTAGAAAGCTCTTGGCTGCATAAAGCAGCCTGAAGAATCAAAGGATTTAAAATGAGATTAAACGGAACAGAAGGGAGAAAAACCTAAATATTTTATCCACCTCAGTAACAGAAGAAAGGGCCTTGCAGACACATTAACAAACTCCTGTTGAGTAATGAGGGAGAATAAAAACAAAAAAATACACAACATGTATCACAGTACACCACAGGCTCCATGTCTACGTCAAAGGAAAATGACAGGCAGTGTCTGAGTGGTGACAGTTTTTCTGCCACTGTGGCAGCCTCTTCCAAACACCCCCTCACGAATTCCACACACTGGCTCCACACCCTTCAACTGTGCATTAGGGAGGGGACAAACCTGTGTTTGACATAGTTGTCAAGCAACTTCAGAGCAATACATGTATCAGGAATGCCTGATTTCAAGCCCCTAAGTTAATTGATAATTTAGGACCATAAATTCAAACCTAAACCCTGCACTGGCTCTTCGGTGCTACCACCGCATTAACAGCGCCTTCCACTGGTCCCAGTACACAGCCTTCATGTTCCAGAAAGCAAAACTCACTAACTTGTCGCTAGAGTTGATAGTATTTGTGCGATCACACAGGGCCTGAGCATCACAAAGTAACTGGGGGAGGAGGTAAGGGAGTGGGGAGAGAGAGATAACCTGTAATTTCCTTCCCAAAGTAATTAAATGTTGGGTGACTGACAAGGAGTCTTTAAGAGCTACAAAAGAACCACTTGCTATTCCCATTACCACCACTGCTCCAAGTAGGATGCATTACTTCCCACACACTTGGAGCTCACGTGTTTTAATCCATGGTGACAGCAGCTCTGGCCATTGAAATTTGCTCCATATGAACTCCACTCCTCTCTTTCAGGTACTGAATACTCATGTACTAGGATGAGGATGAGGGAAAGGGCACAGAAACAGACCCACTAAGCACGCCATTAAGAATACAGAATCAGATCTCTGAAGCAACAGCAGGGTAAGAAAAGCCAATCTCAGGGGCCATAGCACAGTGGGTAGGGCATTGGCCTTGCAAGCAGCTGACCTGGGTTTGATCCCCAGCATCCCATTACCGCTAGGAGTAATTCCTGAGTGCAGAGCCAGGAGAAAATCCTGAGCATTGCTGGGTGTGACCCAAAAAAATGCCAAAAAAAAAAAAAAAAGCCAATCTCAGTTTAGAGTAGAATTGATGCCACTTTGAAAGACTGCTTGGCACTGAAAGGCGACTGGCAACTTTGATCTGAAGAGGATTCCCACCTCTCTACTTAAAGGGGCTCAATGGGTCTAGATTTAACTTTCAGGTTGATGATAAACTCATTTGGAAAGTGTGAGGCAGGGGGTGCCACCATGACCAGTCAGACCCCAGTGACTACCCTGGGTGCTGAGTCTCGAATGAGGCAGACAAGAGTTCACATGATTTACCACAACTTGTTGCTAGGAGAATTGAGTGACTCCAACAGCAAGTTCATGCGAGGAAAGTCTGAAGGTTTATACCTGGTTTCCTTGGTCTAAAGATACCACCTATCTTGTGCAGTGTTACTCTGGCTTTGAAGCCCTTCCACCATAATAAAACCTTAGCCATGAGTATAAGTACATACTGCGACCTGTAAGATCTCCTAGCAAACATCAAACCTGGGAGTGGCCTTGAGGCCCTTTCATCTGTCTTGCAAAAGCCAGGAGAGCATTAGAAACAGAGCACACCTTCCTGCAAGGCCCTGAGGATCTCAGCGGAGCAGTATCTAAGCTGTAACCTAAGTCGTGAACAGAGTGCAGTCTGAGTAGTAGGGACATGAGGCCACAGATCGCCAGGAAAGTCCCCACAAAGCTCAAATCTCTTCACCAACCACTCACTACTTAGCAGCTCCTGCCTCGGATCCGTTCAGTCCACCAGAAAGTCCTGTTCCTAACAGATCCAAACATTTCCTCCTGTTCTAACTGCCTTTGTTCTAGTATTACCATCAATTCGAACCAACAATCTGGACTCCAAACTGCATGCTGGAAACTAATCGAGACAGAAAACTTTTTTTTTCTTGCCTTGCTTCAAACCTTCCCAGTGACTTCCCACTGCAGTCAGAAATCACTAGGGGAGGGGGCGACGCTGGAGCAATAACAACGCAGGTAAGGCATTTGCCTTGCACACAGTCAACCCAGGTTTGATGCTGGCACCACAGATTCAAGCCCTGCCAGAAGTAATCCCTGAGTGCAGAGCCAGGAGTAAGCCCTGAGCACAGCCAGGTGTGGCCCCCAAAACAAAAACAAATACAAAGAAATAGTGATTTCTTCCTACGATCAAGCCCCATTTTCCTCTCCACCCATGGCTCAAGACATTCCAGACACCTTGGTGCATCCCTTCCACACGTGCCAGGCTGGAACCTGGGCACCAGTTAGACTCTCTGACACGTGGCAGACAAGAGCCTGTCATTTCACAAATCCCCAAACGTCTGCCCTCACCCCGAACCTAATGTCGGCCCTTTGTCACTCACTACCCCATTAAACCACTTTCGCTTCACATGAGAATCCACTGTCAGGAATATTTCTTATTTTTCTGTCATCAAAACCAGGACTTAGGAGACAGAGGCCAGTATGCTGAGGACTGCTGTAGTTTAAGGGGCTACAAGTATACCTGGCATTCAAATCCTGGGCAGAAATGGGGATTTGCTAAGAGGTGGGAAAAGCCTCTGAACCTCTGACTCTTTCTCCCCACACTCAACTGGTGACCGGAGCTTCAACATCAGAGTGAGTTCCCTGGCAAAAGACACAATGATGATTCCTGGAGGCTAGTGCATTTCTCACACTCTGAAAGGCCAGATTTTCCACAGCCCTTTACAGCTCCGCATCAGCTCCAACCTATATACCAGGTACAATACATAGGCCAGTATTTAGTAGTTGTAACTTGTCCATGTCTCATCCCTATCTCCACAGCTAGCCATGTAGCCTATAGGTTGAGATGAATATGCGGGTAGAAGGTGAATGCAAATGGCAACTGACTGTGGAGTCGACGCTTTAAAAAAGGAAGCTGGAGTTGCACTTCCCAACAGGCTGGTTAACACATCAGGCAGCAGAACAATGAAATAAGCGGCCCCGCCACAGATGAGTCTAGAAGTAACCCCCACCTACCCCACAGACTATTCAGTGAGATCAGACTAAACTGAGCCACTGTTTTACTAATTTCACTTTCAACAGTTTAACTTCTACCGTAAAACAATTCCTTAAACAAAAACTCATTAGTATGAAAAAAGAGATAAGTTTGGAGAAAGTACCTCCAAGATATAACAAAATAAAATGCAAAGAGCTAGAGCAAATATATTATGATCCATGAACAGCGCTTTATTTAACAAGGTTATTTTAGATGCATGCACTTAATAAATTATAAAAACTTATATAACCATATCAAATATAACAAAATCTAATTTTTTAAAATTAACTTCCTGTGCTAACAAAGATTATTAGGACAAAAAAACATTATTAAGACACTAATTTGTAATTATTAAGAAACTACTTTGTCATATATCTACTGAAGAGAAAATTGCCTTGTATATATATTAAACATTCACTTACTATAAAAATAAATTGTGTGTGTGTATGTGTGTGTGCCGCAAAAACATTTATGCTACACGTGCATGAGCGCACACAACCCTAAGGAAAACTACCTCAGAGGGACACAAGGCATTTCCAAAACCCAACAACAAAAGTGCATTAGCAATGCTGGTTACAGAGCGCTCAAATGCAGTGCATTTGTCTTGCATGTGTGGGAGCCGGGTTCAATACCTAGAACTGAAGAAAAATAATTTAAAAAAAATCTTTAAACCTGCATTAGTACACTTTTTTTTAAATTAAATACTACTGCTATAAAAGTACAGTTGCAAAAAGCAAAGAGCAACTGTCTGCCTGGCAAAGCTGAGCAAATGAAGAGAGAATGCAGAGATAAGGAAATCATCAGACTTGACTCTGGTCTTTCTCTTAGCTCCCTATCAACTTCCATAAAATCGATTCTTCCCTAAGAAGTTTTCCGGGACCGGAGCAATAGTTCAGTGGGTAGGGTGTTTGCCTTGCATGCAGCCAACCCGGGTTCGATATCCCTGGCATCCCATATGATCCCCACACGGTACCAGGAGTGATTCCTGAGCACAGAGCCAGGAGTAGCCCCTGAGCATCGCTGGGTGTAAACGCCCCCCCTCAAAAAAAAAAAAAAAAAAAGCAAAAAAAAAAAAAAAGTTTTTCTTTCATAAAATGTGAAAAGTCTCCAAGATCCTTCTGGCACAGAAGCTGAGAAAAAATAACACTCAAGAGGAAATCAAGGAAAACAAGTTGCTGGCAGAGGGTAGTGAGTCCAAGGGAATGAGTCCTCCCTAGGGTGATAAGATAATCAGTAAGTAGGAAATGGGAATTAAAATTCCTAGCCCCCCCAATTCAGTGCCTGCCCACAACCATCACCCTGACTGGGGTGTATGCATGTCAGGGGCTGGAGGATCTTCCTCTCCAGCTTCAACAGTAATTCCTAACAAATCCTCCAATTTCATCTGCTCACTGTAAGAAAAAGAAAGGGCATCACTCTGACTAAATAAGGGAATATAAGCCATTCCCCAAAATAAAAGTCTCTGGACTAAGGGACTTAGACAAGAAAAAAAAAAAAGCAGGAAAGGGAAGAACAGGGATAAACAGATTGTAGAAGAGTGAAAAAATGATAAAGTATGAAGAAGCATAAAGAAGCCATGTCATGAAAAGGCTATTAAACACTATTATCTATAAGCAGATACTTGGTGCTTATACATCTGCTGTTACAGGTTCACACTCTAAGCACACTGTACCCCTCTGCCATACGCATTTGGTGAGTGTCCCAAGATTAAATGCTCCTCCAGTGATTTTTTTTTTTTTTTGCTTTTTTTGGGTCACACCCGGCAATGCTCAGGGGTTTCTCCTGGCTCTGCACTCAGGAATTACTCCTGGCGGTGCTCGGGGACCATATGGGATGCCGGGATCGAACCCAGGCCGGCACAGGCCGGGCGCGTGGCAAATGCCCTACCCGCTGGGCTATCGCCTCCGCCCTCCTCCAGTGATTTTTGATGCGGTAAATATCCCATCTCACTGATATGCCCAAATCCTGACATTCCAGACAGATGTGTCCAGCACTCCTGCCTATGAGAACTTCTTCCATGAACATGCTTGAACAGTGTCTGATACTGTGCCAACTGGATACTCCTTCCAGCAGATCTCCCAACCTTGGCCTTCCATCTGCAGTTGATAAAGCAACTTAAGCAAATCACTTTCTAGGCCAAAGCTGCGTGTCTCTTGCACAGTTTCAAGTGAAGAAAGTGGTCCTCAGCTGACTACAAATGCATCTTCTCCTAGCTGAAGTGTCTAGTGGGGCAAAAGAGTGTTCAGGAAAGTGTGTCTCACAAGTCAGAGGGCACAAAATTCAATGTCAGGCACCAGCCCACACTGTAGTACATAATTCCGGGCATCCACAGCAAGTGCAACTCCTAGTGTATAACCACCAAGACCCAGACATCCCAATGAAGGAGAATAAAAAATGAGGGGAAATATTTTTTAAAGACAACCTAGGAGGTTGACACCTAAGCACTGACATTCTATGGCAGCCAGGCTGTCTGGAGAGGAGACATGCATAAGGAAGGCAAACATTGTGATTTGAGAGTCACTGCGTAAATGACAGATGGACATTTTCTGCTTTTCCGCAGGGAGAAGGGATAGGCCTGACTTACAACATACAATGTCTGCTCTGGCTGGACGTAGGAAACAGTGGACAAAAATTATCATCCCCCTGAACGCTGGAGCAAAGTCCGAGAGTTCAATCACAGAGGATGAGCTTACAGAGAGGGTAAAAAAAAAAAACTATCACTGCTGGGAGTTGACCGCTGGACTAGAGCCGTTACCGACTGGATCCCACGGGATGTCAAAAGATCACGTGGCGCCCACCTACAAGATGGTCAGACTTCTTTGTCAAGACCCTGAACAAACGGTTTGAGGCTCTTCATATTCCTGAAATAACCAGATGCCACTGGGCTACACTGGCACATGATAGGGTCAAATGGAAATGTTACTGGCGCCCACTCAAGGGAACTCGGTGAACAACGGGATGTCTAGTGATCTAGTGATCTAGTGACTGCTGGGAGTATGTAGAAGAGTAGACAACACTCATGTAGAACTTACTTTCGAAAACTCAATCTGCTGTTCAGAATTCAGGTGCACACTCAGCACAGATCCCCAATCCTTTCAGCACATTTCCAACAATCCCCAAACTGAAAACTAAATGCTGCCACAATTGGCAGGAAGCCAACCCACGCTACCTGCCGCCTGTTGGCTACCCGCCACCTCTGGTGCCAAAGCCCCATAAGAGACTGTCTGCAGCAGCTTGAGCACAGGCACACCAAGGGCTGATGGGCTCTGCTGCCCATGGCGACCACAGGCTCCCTTCCTGGTGCAGGCATTCTGGGCATTAGGTGGGACTCTAAGTGCCACCACTTAGGGGTTGCATTATGCTCCCCAAAGAGGACAGGTTGAATTCCTAAGTCCAAATACCTATGAAGATGACCTTATAAGGAAAGAGGATCTCTGCAAATGTCATCAAATTAGGATGAGGTCATTAAGGTGCGGCCTAACACAATGCAAGTGGTGCCCTTAAAAGTAGAGAAAACAGACACTCAGGAGTTGGCGAGCTGGCAGCCAGGAAAGCCTGAGGCTATCGGGAGCTGGCAGAGGAGGAAGGCCCACCCCTAGAGGCTTCCGGAGTCGCACAGCCCCAGCAGTCACTCTTTCAGACCTTTAGCCCCAGCATATACTTCGTCTGTTTTTAAGTCACCAAGCATGTGAAACTTCAGTACTGCAGAACAGAGAAAGTTATATGTCTCCATCCTCAGCACCTCAAATGTCTTACTTCTACAACTCATACAGCTCTAAAGACAAGGGATTGTGGAACTGTACTGTGACAGATCATTTTATCCTGCCAAATTTAGGGTAACTTTTTTGTATGGGGTCCACACTCAACGGTGCTTCGGGGCTTACTTCTGACTCTGCAGAAGGATCACTCCTGCCAGGCCCTAGCAGCACATGAGATGCTGGGGACTGGACCTGGGTCAGCTGTGTGCAAAGCAAACACCCTACTCATAGTACTGCTGCTCCAGCCTCTAAGGTAACACTTAATTTTCTGGCCACTGGTCTTTAGAAAGATTTATAAACATTTTGTAGTAAACTCTTTTTGCATTACCCAAAAAAAAGTGGGGAAGAAATAAAGAGGAACTAGAAAGAGAACACTGAACACATATGGAACATTAAAACTGGCTGTACACAGGGGCCGAGCAATAGCCCAGCAGGTAGGGTGTTTGCCTTGCACGCAGCCAGCCTGTGCCGGCCCAGATTCGATCCCTGGCATCCCATATGGTCCCCGAGCACCGCCAAGAGTGATTCCTGAGTGCAGAGCCAGGAGAAACCCCTGAGCATTGCCGGGTGTGACCAAAAAACAAAACAAAACAAAACAAAAAAAAAAACCTGGCTGTACAGGAGACAGACCAATGGTCAGGGTTGCATGCAAGAACCCCAGCATCACATGCCACCACACATCCGAGTACAGGTGCAACCCTGGAGTCGGCACATGCCATAAGGTGGGCCCCAGAAGCACAGGCCTGAGGAGCTTTGCACCCCTCAGTCCCAGCAACTGGCTGACTGACTTCTATCACCAAGCACTGCTTTACAGGCCCAGAATAAACAAATAAAATAAAAATAGACAAGAGAGGGGACATGGGGATAGCTACTACAAACAACAATAGAAATGCAAAGGCTTGCATGTCAATTGAGCATGACTGTTTAATCTCTGGCGCTGCCCCCAGGCACAAAGTATAATGCCAAGGGCACAATTAGGTTTGTGATCCCCAGGGAGCACCTCAACCAAGTCTGCCAGATAGATCCCTGGTCATCACAACAACAAAGGGAAGAGAAAGTAAATTAATCACAAAAACAGAAAGCCTAGTAACAAGCATAGCTAAACCAACCAAATGCATTGTCAATACTTCACATGAGAATGAAAGTCCCCATTTAAATGATACCCAGGTGTATTACATATCAATTGTCAATATCCAACAGGCTGCAAAACTTATCATTAGTGTATAATATCTAAAAAGGAAATAATGAAAGAGCTCATGATTAAGCATGTGTGCAAGTGGAATTTATATACTAATTTCCTAACTCATTAATCTAGCAAATACATACCTATAGAAATGTACTACATATGTCATAAGAGACAAGAACTGTAACTGCAATAGAGATAGGACCTTGCACCAAGGTATGCAGGTATGCAGTGAGCATACTGTGAAAGGACAAATAGTTTCCTCCCAGTTCTGAAAATTTCTTTTCAGCATTCAATTTGTTTTCTGTTGTTTTGCCCAACCAAGACTAGAATTTCAATAATTTCATATTATCAATAATATTCATAATATCAATGTCCTAGTGATGATCATTTACAAATGCTCCATTTACAGGAAATGACCTATCAAGTGGTCTGCCTTGCATGTGGCAGACTCAGTTCAATCCTCAGCATTCCTTCTGGTTCCCTGACCAGAATTCCAAGGAGATTCCTAGATTTCCAAGGACAAATCCAGGAGTAAGTCCTATGCATCACTGAGCATGGTCTGAAAGTCAGAAAAAAAAAATAAATAAAAGAGGGGGGTGGGGGGGACCGGAGCGATTTCCAAGAGGGGGCAGAGCAATTTCCAAGAGGGGGGTGGGGGGCCCTAGGAGATTTCCAAGGACAAATCCAGGAGTAAGTCCTATGCATCACTGAGCATGGTGTGAAAGTCAGAAAAAATAAATAAATAAATAAATAAAAGAGGGGGTTGGGGGTCCGAGTGATAGTCCAGCAGGTAGGGCGTTTGCCTTGCATGCAGCCAACCTGGGTTCCATCCCCGGCATCCCATATGGTCCCCCACGCAGTGCCAGGAGTGATTCCTGAGTGCAGAGCCAGGAGTAACCCTGAGCATTGCTGGGTGTGACCCAAAAGAAAAAAAGAAAAAAGAGTGGGGTTGGAGTTATAGTACAGCAAGAAGGATGTTTGCCCAATGTGGGTTCGATTCTTGGTTCGATCCCATATGGTTCCCCCGAGCACTGCAAGGAATAATTCCTCGGTGCAAAGACATTCCTGAGCATTGCCAAGTGGGACCCAAAAAAGAAAAAGAAAGAAAAGAAAAGAAAGTAAATGAACGAGGTGCGATACAGAGCCTCAAAAGCGGCTGGGGAGGCTGGAACTCGGCTCGCGCCGGGCCCTAGCTAACCATGGAACCCCCGAGGAGGGCAGATGGGTTTTGGGAGTGGGCCCGTCGACTCTGGGGGGTCCCAGAAGCAGCCGGATGAGACTCGCCCATCACACTAGCCACCATTTTCGCTGTCGGACGCTGGGAAACTGCCTCACGACCAGATCAACAGAGCAAAACCAAGTTCGAGCCCAGTGGACCAAGCGGCGCGCGTGTCCACTAAAATAGTGAAACAGTAATGTCTTTTAATGCACTGCATTCCACGAAGAGCAGGAAAGTTTGTTGGGAAGGAGATATAAAGAGGAAAGAAATGACATACAGAACCTGCCAAGTGGTTGAGGTGCGGGAGGAGGGAGGGAGGTGGGGACATTGGTGATGGGAGATGGGTTTGGGTGGAGGGTGCGTGTTGGAACACTGTAGAACCAAAACTCTACATGAGCATCTTTCAATTAAAAAAAAAAAAAACGTGGAATCTACCACAAACATGTGGGAATCAGTGGTTAGGTGAGACAGAGAAGGGAACAGTGTGATAATATTTGTCAAAAGTGATAATACCGGCTGACGGGCCCGGCATCCAGAGTCTTGCAGACGGCTCGGGAGGCGGGAGCCTGGCTCGCGCCGGGCCTCAGCTGACTATGGAACCCCGAGGAGGGCAGATGGGCTTTGGGAGTGGGCCCGTCGCCTCCGGAGGGTCCCGGAAGCAGCCGGATGGGACTCGTTCACCACGCTAGCCACCATATTCACTGTCCAGACGCTGGGAGAATGTCCCACGACCAGAGGACCAGCAAAGCCGGGTTCGAGCCCAAGTAGGCGGCTCCAAGAGGTGGGAAGCACTGGGAAGACGTCAGACGGAGGTGCGGTCACCCCTTCCCCCTCCATCGTGACTAGCCCGGTTTCCCCGCCCAGGAGCCGCTGGACGGGCCCGGCATCCAGAGTCTTGCAGACGGCTCGGGAGGCGGGAGCCTGGCTCGCGCCGGGCCTCAGCTGACTATGGAACCCCGAGGAGGGCAGATGGGCTTTGGGGTGGGCCCGTCGCCTCCGGAGGGTCCCGAAGCAGCCGGATGGGACTCGTTCACCATGCTAGCCACCATATTCACTGTCCAGACGCTGGGAGAATGTCCCACGACCAGAGGACCAGCAAAGCCGGTTCGAGCCCAAGTAGGCGGCTCCAAGAGGCGGGAAGCACTGGGAAGTCGTCAGACGGAGGTGCGGTCACCCCTTCCCCCTCCATCGCGACTAGCCCGGTTTCCCCCCCCCCAGGAGCCGCTGACGGGCCCGGCATCCAGAGTCTTGCAGACGGCTCGGGGGCGGGAGCCTGGCTCCGCGCCGGGCCTCAGCTGACTATGGAACCCCGAGGAGGGCAGATGGGCTTTGGGAGTGGGCCCGTCGCCTCCGGAGGGTCCCAGAAGCAGCCGGATGGGACTCGGCCCACCACGCTAGCTACCATTTTCACTGTCCAGACGCTGGGAGAATGTCCCACGACCAGAGGACCAGCAAAGCCGGTTCGAGCCCAAGTAGGCGGCTCCAAGAGGCGGGAAGCACTGGGAAGTCGTCAGACGGAGGCGCGGTCACCCCTTCCCCCTCCATCGTGACTAGCCCGGTTTCCCGCCCAGGAGCCGCTGACGGGCCCGGCATCCAGAGTCTTGCAGACGGCTCGGGAGGCGGGAGCCTGGCTCGCGCCCGGGCCTCAGCTGACTATGGAACCCCGAGGAGGGCAGATGGGCTTTGGGAGTGGGCCCGTCGCCTCCGGAGGGTCCCGGAAGCAGCCGGATGGGACTTCGTCCACCACGCTAGCCACCATTTTCACTGTCCAGACGCTGGGAGAATGTCCCACGACCAGAGGACCAGCAAAGCCGGTTCGAGCCCAAGTAGGCGGCTCCAAGAGGCGGGAAGCACTGGGAAGTCGTCAGACGGAGGCGCGCGGTCACCCCCTCCCCCCTCCATCGTGACTAGCCCGGTTTCCCGCCCAGGAGCCGCTGGACGGGCCCGGCATCCAGAGTCTTGCAGACGGCTCGGGAGGCGGGAGCCTGGCTCGCGCGACTATGGAACCCCGAGGAGGGCAGATGGGCTTTGGGAGGTGGGCCCGTCGCCTCCGGAGGGTCCCGAAGCAGCCGGATGGGACTCGCCCACCACGCTAGCCACCATTTTCACTGTCCAGACGCTGGGAGAATGTCCCACGACCAGAGGACCAGCAAAGCCGGTTCGAGCCCAAGTAGGCGGCTCCAAGAGGCGGGAAGCACTGGGAAGTCGTCAGACGGAGGCGCGGTCACCCCTTCCCCCTCCATCGTGACTAGCCCGGTTTCCCGCCCAGGAGCCGCTGACGGGCCCGGCATCCAGAGTCTTGCAGACGGCTCGGGAGGCGGGAGCCTGGCTCGCGCCCGGGCCTCAGCTGACTATGGAACCCCGAGGAGGGCAGATGGGCTTTGGGAGTGGGCCCGTCGCCTCCGGAGGGTCCCGGAAGCAGCCGGATGGGACTCGTCCACCACGCTAGCCACCATCTTCATTGTCCAGACGCTGGGAAAATGTCCCACGACCAGAGGACCAGCAAAGCCGGTTTGAGCCCAGGTTGCGCGGCCGCTTGCGCCGCTGGGCCACTAGGGTGGTGAAACAATGATGTTTTTTGGTACACTGCATTCCGTGAACAGCAGGAGGGTTTGCTGAGAGGGAGATATACAGAGGAAGGAGATGACATATAGAGCCCGCCGGGTGATTGGGATTCGGGAGGGGGAGGGAGACAGGACGTTGGTGATGGGAGATGGGTTCGGTGGAGGGTGCATCTTGGAACCCCTGTGGAGCCAGGACTCCACATGAGCATCCTTCAATTAAAAAAAAAAGGAGAAAAGGTGGAATAAATAAATAAATAAATAAATATCTGCAGGGCTAGCCACAATGTGTAAAAGAAGAGGGAGAGAGATGCAGAGATAGAGAGAAAGAGAGGAAGCAGGGCTACCTGCTATTAAGGCAGCCTGGGGGTGAGTGGGAGGGGGTGGAGTACATTGGTGGTGGAAATGGGGTACTGGTGGAGGGATGGGTGCTGGAATACTGTATTACCAAGAACCAATTGCACCTTTGTAATTGTATGTCTCACGGTGGTATAATAAAGAATAAAAAAATAAAAAAAAAATAAAAATAAAATGCTAAACAAAAAAAAAAAAAAAAGTGATAATACCAGCCTAGAACTGAGCATTAAATATAGGAAAAAAGATATACATGATAATCTCTAAATGTATGTATTGCAATCCACAATGTGTAAGAGAAGAGAGAAAGAGAGAGAGAGAAGAGATAAAGAACTTGCCATAGAGGCAGGCTAGGGGAGGGGGGGAAGTGGGGTCATTGTGGTGGGAAATGGGCACTGGTGGAGGGATGGGTGCTGGAACACTGTATGACGGAATCCCAAACATGAACATCTTTGTAATTGTATATCACATGGTGGTGTAATAAAATATTTTAAAAAAAAAAATGAACGAGGTGCAGGGAATCAATATGTGAGGGTGTTCACTGAATTGCCATCCACACAAATTTGTCAACAATGACTAGTCTAAGAAAAATTTCCTGGCCCACCTAAATTCAGGGTCTACAGATGCATTTTTTTAACATGGCAAAGAAGGAAACAGATGGAATTAGCAAACTTATCAATTTTTTTTTCCTTTTTTGGGTCACCGCGACAATGCTCAGGGCTTACTCCTGGCTCTGCACCTCATATGGGATGCTGGAGATGAAAACCAGGACACCCGCATGGAAGGCAAACTCCCTACCTGCTGTACAATCGCTCCAGCCCCCTTAGTTGAAATTAAAGACAAGGCAGAAGGCAGAGCACTTGAAGGGCTGGAGTGAACATTTCGATTGCCAGAAGCCTGGGTTCCATCACTAGCACAGCAGGGTTCCCATAGCAACACTGAGAGGAGCCTACCAGCACTGTCTGGTGTGGTCCCAAACCCACGGTGGGAGGTTTGGGAAAAATCATACTGAGATTTATTTCAGAGTGTGCAATGTGCTAAGGATCCCTTCAGATGGAAAAGTGGAGCAAAGACACCAATGTGATGTCACAGAGCTGCCCCTGGCAGCTTGGCTCTGAAGCGAGGATGAGCCCCCAGCTAAGGACCACAGGCAGTCTCCAGAAGCTAGACCCAGAGCTCCCTGATTAGAATCTAGTCATGTCACACAGCTCTTAGGCAGTGAGGTCTGTATTAGACTTCTAATTAACCAAAAAAATAATATATCTGTGTTGTTTTCATTACGAATTTATGAGGGAAAAAAAGAGACATCAGTAAATGTTAGTCTATCCTCTATGAAACAATGATATCATTTTGCGGCCATAACAACAAGTGAAGAGGGTTTTGACAAGTATAAGAAAGGGAAAAACCAAACTGGAAGCCACAACAGAATCACAATTTTGCTTAGAAAATTCACACTGACACTTAGATGCACTAGAAATAACCAAAAGGACATAAAACAGAATAGATTTGGTTACGAGATGAACTGTGGTACAGTTATGTATACTGAACCCCTTTTCCACAACTTTCTGCAATAGTTATCAGGGAAAATAATTTAAGTCTGGTGGAGGTACATTGTTTGGGGACAGCTTTAACAGGGAGCTAAATGAAGCAAGTCTGGGATGCACAAACTCTAAGGGATCACTACAAGGAAGGAGGAAAAAAGAGGTAAGACAAGCACAGAAGGTCAAAGGTGAAGTTCAGGGACAAAGACCTTTCTTAATCTGTCTCTTGACATCTGTCCCAAGAAAACACACTTCAGGCACTAGCAGTTCCACTGAATGTTGTTAATATTTGAAAACTACCAAGCTGCATCCCAAACTGGTTGATTCACCAATAGCAAAACTGCATAGTCTGAGTGAGTATTCTACCCCCACGGGTTCCCTCAAGTGCTATGTGATTCTGCGAATCGGTATGTAATTTTGCAGAAAAAGTTTCTCAAAGCAGAGTGCATTGGAGCAGAAGCTGCTGTAATCAGTTTGCTTTCAGACCACACAGATATCAGACTCCGTCAAAAGCTTTGACCATTCAAAGCCTGTCACACAGCACTTCTGAATGTGCAGGATGTTACTATGTGAAAAACACTGATATTTATGTAAAACGGATATGCCAAATGGCCTACCAAAATGCAAAAAAAAGTTTTACAACCCAAAAAATAATAACGGTTGCTAAAAGTCTTGAGGAACAAGCAATTTCACAATCCCAAGCATGTGTGTGGGCAAAGCTCCTGCACACACCTGTCATTTGGTTCAAATGCATCATTACTAATGTGTGACAGTCCAGCTGCCTCACTAAATAGATTACTCGACACCACTATTCATAAAGGCTTCTGACATTTTCCTTTTTATCTCCCCTACACCTAGAAAGGATATTAGGCCTAGTTGTTTTCTACTGTCAAGTTTCATAAAACACTTAAAGATAACCACTGTGACAGAAAGTATAGCTGTTTAAAAAAAAAAAACTCAAGCAATCTAGCCCAAAGTAACCCTCTTTCCAAGGCTACCGATAAAATGCCAAAAGCCTCTTTGATTCTATCACTCTATCACTTTACCACTGTCTTCCTGTTCATCATCGATTTGCTCAAGCGGGTCCCAGTAACATCTCCTTATGTTCTGTCTCATATAGTAGAGCCCAAGGGCATCTGCTTGCTCCAGGAACATAAAGAGCCTCAAACCATTCTATCAGGTCATGGGAATGAGGTCTATAATTGTTACTGGTATTCATTAAGTAGTAGTAGAACACAATGTATCCAAAAAAAATTGGGGCGAGTGGGGGATCACACCTGGCGGTGCTCAGGGCTTACTCATGCCTCTGAGTTCACAAATCACTCCTGGCAGGCTGGGGAACATGAGCTTATGGGTGCTGGGATCAAACCCAGGTCAGTCACATCCAAGGCAAGCACCAACCAACCCACTGTACTATCTCTCTGACTCTCAAAAACATTTTTTTAATTTTTAAAATGAGCACAGTAGGTCTATTTTTTTTTTAACTGAAGTTGTAGGGATAATAAAGCAAGTAGGGTTCTTGCTTTGCATCAACTGATCCAGTCTGAATCCCTAGCACCACATATGGTTCCCCAAACACAGCTAGGAGTGATTCCTGAGCACAGAGCCAAGAGTAAACCTTTACACAGCTGAATGTGGTCCCAAAACAAACCAAAAAAAAAAAAACCTTAAAAAAAAATCACATAGCAGTGTGTGCTCTATCAACATTAGATAATTATATTTCACTATAATTTAAATTATGCTCATCTCAACATGAAAAACACCTGGCCAAAAAAAAAAAAAAACTGCTGAATAAAGCTCTATCAGACAATTTATTAAGAATAAAGCACCCAGATGTACTCCCAATAAAGGTGAAGTCAAGAAAATGGCTTTTGCTAGCATCAATATTCTTCAGCTGGCCTGGATGTCTTGGATGTGTAAAATGCCAAGTTCAATGCCCAGCACAGTAGTGACCCCAGTCCAGCACACTCTTGGTCCCACAAGCAATACCAAAGTGACCCTGCAGCCCAAATATACTAAAACACCCCAAACACTGGGCTCTAGCACAAAATTTCAAATTTACGTTTAACAGGTAATGTTCCTATGCATACAAAATAAGTTTAGAAAGCACCCCTACCCCAAAGGTCTCAATGTACCAAACATCATACCTAGATCAATAAAGAAAACACAGCATAAGTACTTTCTTATTGTTTCTTATTACAAGTAAGTGCAAAATGGCATGAATTGGTTTTCCTTAGATTATAATTACCCTGGGAATCCTATTGTATTCAGTACACATGGAGGGAAGGCAGGGCAGGGGAAGGTACAAGAAACCTGATGGAAGACAGGTCAACCCAGAGATTACAAACACTCCATGGACCCAAAGTGGATCTAAATTATCACTTTTAATGACTTATCTCATCCATTTAAGTTTAAATAGGTGAATAAGATAAACGTGAGTATGACCAATCCTAAAGTAGCGATTACTTTAGGATGAAAAATGGAATACCAAATGATCATTTCAGATGCCATCCACCTAGAAAGAGCCAAACAACAAACCAATAATTATACAGCAGGATGATCTGAAACAGAAACGTAGGACTAGTGCCAGAGAGCTGGTACAGAAGCAAGGTGCTTCCTTTTGCAGGCGGCTGTCCAGAGACAGGACCAAGTCTTTAGCACAGCTGGGTGTGCTCTCCACCCCATAAAAAAATAGTTACCACTGTATCACTCGCAATGTGAGAAAGAAAAACAGAAAATTCTACTCCTCTTCACAATAGCAAGAACAAACCCAAGGGGGAAATGTTCAAGAGTCTGCAAATCCTACCTAAAGAATTTTTTAAATTTCACTACAGGTTTGGAAAAAAGTATTAATATAAATGAGTAAATGAGAGGTTAGTATACACAGGTTGGCAATGCCATTAACTCTCATGTAAATTATCATATAGTATGATATATAATGTCAATATATAGTAGTATATATTGCTATATATACTAGCTCTTTTTTTGGGGGGGGCAGAGCAGCTACTGGCTCTCACTGTGCCCAGCCGCTCATGAGGTGCCCGGGAGGGATGGCAGGTTCTAGCCCTGGCCCGCCACCCCAGCAGAGCCTCACAACAAGCCAGATGACCCCCTACTCCATGAGGACCTCCATTTTCCACATCTGGACTTCCCCTAATCAGAACTCCACCCAGCAGACCAGCCTATCACAGCCCGGCTCGTGTGGTTCATCAATAAATGCTGGATTTTGAGATGACTACAAGAGTATGCTACCTGCACGGCAGAGCCTGGCAAGCTACCCGTGTCGTATTTGATATGCCAGATACCAGTAACAATTATAGACCTCATTCCCATGACCTGTTGGAATGGTTTTGAGGTTCTTTATGGTCCTGGAGCAAGCAGGTGCCCTTGGGCTCTACTTGCATGAGACAGGTCATATGGAGATGTTACTGGTGCCCGCTCGAGCAAATCGATGATGAACGGGAAGACAGTGATACAGTGAAATGAGAAAATGTTAAGACAAATTCTCAGCAACATAAAATTCACCCCACAAGGTTGAAGAGATGTGATATGTAAGGAAAAATCAGAATAGCCGAGAATTTTGAAAATCTAAGTGTCAGGACTTGCCATATTGCATAGTGAAATGTACTGTGAAATCATATTCAAAATAGGGCTAACATGGAATCAGAGATTGCGGAATCAGAAAGTGTATATGACTAAATCTAAGTACTTACGGAACTTAGATGCATGCTATTTCGAACTGTTTCAATAGATAGTCAAATATTTAGACCCCAAAAAAAGTCTCAAAATATGCAAAAGCAAAAATACCTACATTTCTAGCACCTCTCCTTTGGTGTTTTGTACTGGTTTGAAACTCTATTCAACTGATCCAAACATGTCCCTTCAGCTTTTTTCCTTTCCCTTTCTTGAATGTCATCAGGCGTAGGTTGCAATTTCACAGCCAGATTCCAGTTCTGGTTTAGGAAACCAGGTGATCACACAGCTGCAGCACACAGATAAGACTACATTCATAAGCTTTCAAGTAGTAACAAGTGTCACAAATCTAAGAGTTAAAAATCTATTAAGCAAGAAGAGGAATAAAAGCAATGCTGGCCAAGTCCCATCCACAGCCATCATGAAAGCTGGCCCTGGACTGAGACAAACATCCCCGATGTCTTCATAATCGCCAGTTTGTGAGCGCCAGACTCACGCACCAACCCTGCCTTCAATAGCAATCGGATTGAGACATTCCAGTACCTCCATAGGTCTTCCTAGATGAAGTGTTCTTAGATGAAGACACCCCCCCTTCAGAAAATTCTTCTTTGGGGCTAGGAGTTATATAACAACCGTGACTACTCATTTAGGCCAAGCCCCAAGGGGAGGGAAAAGAGAAGATGAGGTGGCTTGCTCCGAGGGAAGTCACATCATCTTGGCCGAGCTGGAGCCTGGATCCTTTTCGGAAGCAAGTACAGTATAAAATAGCAGATACTATCTCATTGTGAGATCGAAGCATTACATCACAAGGGGCCTTGAAAAAATTTAGGTCACTGTTATAATTACCCTGACCCCACAGGGCAGGAGAATAGGGTACAGCGTGAGTAGCCACTTGCCAGAGGCCTAGATGAGTTTTCAAGGATGGCCTAACCTATGAAACACAGCCTCTACAGGGGAAACCAGTCACTGAAGACGCCTAAAAGCAAAGACCTAAAGGGTCTGTTCACAGTGTACTTCCCGCTCAGAACTATCACTCAGAATCTTAAAGGAGTAGTCCCTAAGGGCCAATCCTATTTTTAAGCATACCTCCATTATATAGAGTAGACAGGAAAATGAAACTGTACAAATTTTTTACAAGTTAAAGAAAAAGAAAATAAAAAACTACAGCAGTCCCTAATACCTAGGAGCTGATCTGATGCTCACAGTTAACCTCAATATAGACATCACACTGAGCTCCATACTAAGTCATGCTGTTCTGTAGCACATAAACAATCTTGCAGAACATCCACATCAAACAAGGTCACTTTGAGAGCATGACAAAGTGAGACAAAACAAGATCACTGTGAAACCCACAAGATACAAAGTCCCCTTCTCGGTTAAAATGAGTGCTCTTCACAAGGTGACTAGTTAGTTATGGCTTCATCTGACTGGTTTGGCATCTGACATCCCTTCTAAGATGCACAGGGATTTCCACAAAACTGCCCCCACTTTTTGAAAACACATAATCTAGAGAGAACCTGTGCATTTATAGATGCTGCTGACAAAACTAAGACCAAATCTTAGAAAAAAATTTGCTTTCTTTTGTTTTTTTGGTGCGGGGCACACCCAAAGTGCTCAGGTTCTAACTTTGGCTCTGAGCTCAGGGATTACTCCTATCAGTGCCTGCAGACCTTATAACATGGCTGGGAGTGACTCGAGATCAGCTAGGTGCAAGGCAAACAGCTTTACCCACTGTGCTCTCTTTATGCCCCCTGAAAGTACATTTTTGTTGACATCTTCCTCCCTAGTAGGTGTTCTCCCAGTTAACTAGAGCTAGCCTGGAGTGAGAAAAATTAACAGGTCCAGGGGACTGATTTTTTTCCTCAGGACTTAGGTACATTGAATGTACATTGGTACATTCAATCTGCAAATATGCGTAGAGCCACATATCTCTTAATCACAGGTATGCTCCTCGTAAGCTCTAGTGAAAGGAAAAAAATATAGCTCTCAATTTCCAATTTCTTTTGCCCATCAAGACCTTGCGTAAACAAACATTTTAATAAAGCCATTTTTTTTTTAAGTTTAGAGAGATAGTGCAGCTGGTAAGGTACTTGCCTTGCCAGATATGAATCCAGGTTTGACCCCCGTCACCCCATATAATTCTACAAACCCTTCCAGAAGTGATCCCTTAGCACAGAGCCGGAGTAAGACCTGAGCACTACTGGGTATGGCCAACACCTCCCAAATGAAAAAAAAATTGGGGAGGGGTCACAGGGCTGGCATTTTGTGTCATACTGGCGATGCTCAGATTACTCCTGGCTCTTCACTCATGATTCACTCCTGGCAGGTCTCAAGGGACCACAAGGGATGCTGGGCTCTAACCCAGGTCGGTTACAAACAAAGCAAATGCCCTACCTGCTATACTATTGCTCCAGCCCCAAAAAAACACATTTAATAGGAGCCTCTCCAGCAATGCTTGGGCGCTCCAGGCCATTTCCAACAATCCTCAGCCCATCCTGAGTGGTCACCAGGGCCACAGCCAGAGCTAGTGAAGCCAGATAGTGGCCAGAATCAAGCTCAAAGATTAATGAAGACATGCCCTGCACTCCTATCCAAACCAAATTCAGTTTCATTTACAGGAGTCCAGAATTCAAGCCATTACACAGAAACGTTACCTTGGTAGGACAAAATGAGTCTGGCAGAGGGCGGGAGTGATAGTCCAGTGGGGAGGGCATTTGCTTTGCATGTGGTAAACCCAGGTTCGATCCACAGCATCCCATATGATCCCCACGCAGTGCTAGGAGTAATTCCTGAGCACAGAGCCAGGAGTAACCCCTGAGCATCGCTGGGTGTGCCCCCCCACCCCCGGAAAAAAAAGCAAAAAAAAAAAAAAAATGACTGGCAGAGACAGAATACATAAGAATTTTTATCTTGGATACAGAATATTACAGCAGGTAGGCACTCTGCTTGCATGAGGCCAGCCCAGGTTCAACCACTGGCACCACACACGGCCATCTAAGCCCTGCCAGTCACGTGATCCCTGAGCCCAGAGCCAGGATGTGGCCAGCTATGGCCCAAAAAGAAACCAAAAATAGATTTTTCACTATATTCTTTCAAAAAAATGTTAAAAGATATTTCCCAGTTAATATAAGGCTTTTTTTTTTTGCTGTAAAGTTTAAAGCACAGTAAATGGTGATGATGTCCAATGGACAATTTTTCAAATCTACAACTTCTGAAAATACCAGATATACACACAGTAGACATAAAATGCATAAAGCATATAATAGTTTTTCTTTTTTTCCTGAATGCTCCTGAGGACTATATAGATAACACACATAGAGCACTAGAAGAAAGAATTCAACACTACAGAATATAAACTTTGATTCCAGTTAAGCAGAGTTCAAACTCACAGACAAGGCAACTGCTCAGCCTGGTGACATGACTTAGCAACTGTCTGGTCCATCTTTGCTCATGGTTACCTCTGAAGATGGGTGATCCTTTCCAATCAGACCACATCTGGAACCCACCTGCAGCTCCGTGTTTAGGAATCCAGACTTCCTTTTCCTTCTCTTTCCCCTTTCCTGTTATATCAACTGAACATCCATGAAAAGATAGGTTAATGCTAGATGGAAAGCGTAATTAACTGAGGAGTTTTATTATCAGGTTGTTCAAACGACAAATCCTGTCCTACAGGACCCTAACACAGAAAGGTTTCGGGGCTGGAGTGGTAGTACAGCAGGTAGGGTATTTGTCTTACATACAGCCGACCCAGGCTTGATCCCCAGTATTCCATATGGCCCCTGAGGGAGGAACCCCTGAGCGCCACTGGGTGTAACCCAAAACAAAACAAAAAAATAAAAAACTTATGTTCCTTTGGTTGGTTCAACTTTAATAAAATTGGAGAACACTTAATTATGGACTTAAGTAGGAACTACACTTTAAAGTCTAAAACTCAGGTCTGGAGAAAGCACAGTGGGTAGGGTACTTGCCTTGCACATGTTCAACCTAGCTTCAATTCTGAGCATCCTTTGAGCCTGCCAGTAGTGAACCTTAAGTGCAGAGCCAGGATTAAGCCCGATCCCTACCAGGTGTGACCCAAAATCCAAAAATATTAAATAATAATAAAGTATAAAATGTGTTCAAATATATCTGAGACTAAAAATTCTATTGCATGAACTAATAGGGATTATTAGGGTAGTCTTAAGAAACTTCATCGACAGACTTTGTTCACGGCATACAGGAGATAAAGTCGAATGTCTTGTCTGAATTGCAAACCCCTACTCTTGTCAAAGTCCTGAAGTTTGAACAAATTTCCAGATGATTCTGAGCATGTTACAAGGACTATCACCCTTTCTTACGTGATAGGTCTGATTCCTGCTGAGGAAACATGTGTCTTCAGCTGGAATAGAAAACCAGCTACCAGCTTTAAAAGACTACTATTTACTTACATTGGGGAGTGAAGAGAGGGACCTCACCAGCCGTCGCGTAAGAGGTCTGGAGGACCCTCCCAATGATTTTCAGCCTATCATGTCAGATGGTTCAGTACCAGGAACTCCAGCAGTAGCCAGGGGGACCACGAAGTCCCATGGTTCCAACTGGGCTCAGGCCACTGGAAGGCACACACCCTATCCCCTACACGCTCTCCCTGCTCCCTTCAGGATCTACCTATTTGTAGATTTTTTTTTTTTAAGAGGGACGTTTTTAGTAGTAAAAGCCACAAGTATCTTTAGTCTATCACTGACTTCTAAGTTATTCAGGCAAGAGTTGATTTTATACTAAGAAAGTTAATTAGCTTCAGAAAGGGTGGGGTGAGGGGGATGCATGGCAGTTAGTTCTAAGAAAAATCAATTCCAAAACAAAGATGTTCCCGCTGGAGGACAAAGAAAGGCCAAACAGATAAGAGTTAAAAGGAGTATTATAAGCAAAGAAAAGCAAACAAGCAAAAGTCATGATACTGTCCAACTGAATATAAATCACACTAAAAGCACATTCTCTAGGCTGGAGAGATGTGAGCTCAAAAGACTGGAGCACATACTTTGAACTTTGAGCCCCTGACTGATCCCTGACACCACACGGCCCCACGAACATCGAGGACCTGAAATTATTTAAATAGAAAATAAAAAGCACATACTTTCGAGTTGCTAGTTGCACAGTACCAGATATTGATACTGCAGATAATACAAACTATCACTAAGTTTAGGCTGAAAAAAAAAGTTAAGAATGCATATCATGACTTTACTTGTAGTAGGCAGGAAACTACAAACTAAAAAGATAGAGAAGGAGTTTATTACAGTGCCTACATTACTTGCAATTCTTTACAGGAAGCCCTTCAAAATAACGAGCAATGCTTGCACAAACTAAGGGCATTTAACAAGTGAATAAACCAAGGGCTGAGGGAGTGGATGGGCGGAACCCTGGGGGGAATAATGAAGGCACTGGTGGTGGAATTAGTGCTGGAACATCATGTGCTTAAAACCCAAATATGAATAACTTTGTAAATCATGCAGCTTTAGTATTTTTAAAAGACAAGAAAAAGTGAATAAAACAATAAATACATAATGGTATTACAATGTACCCCATTCCTCGCATTTTTAAGAGTGAGGGGCCTAAGATAGATACTCCCTGCATAAAATCTATCCAGAAAAACACTCAAGAAACGATCTAAGGTACTAGAAATAGTGGTTCCATCCAGGAAGACAAACTGGAGCTAAGGAGAAACATATCTTTCTCTTTCATGACCTAAGGGCCAACTTTAAAGTTGTTTTTCGATTAGTTTCTGTGTTTGTGTGTGCATGTATGTGTGTGTGTGTGTTTGTTGGGGAGAGGGAGAGTGCTAGAGATCAAACCCAGGCATCTTATATTAAAGACAGACACACTGAGTTTCATCCTCAGCCCTAACTACATAACTTCGGTTTGCCTTGGTGGACCATGCTTGGCAGTGGCCAGGAGCTACAATCAATTCTGTCTCAGGGGGTCACTCCCAGCAGTGTTGAGGGACCATGAGGTGCTGGGGAGACCAACGTGCAGAGCTGTAACAGCCTAGCACAGAAAACACCAATGGGGATTCACCCTAACAAACTTGGGAATAAGTAACCAAGCCTGGTATCCTCTGCCTTCCCAGCTCAGACTTTGGATAATCTGATTCTTCTCTATTTATCTCCCAGCCAACTATTCGATGGGTGTGAGAAATTCCCTGCATCTGACCACGGCCTACTACATCCAAGCCTAGTCTATCCACGACTCGATTATGGATCATTACTTCCCTATCACCTTATACTCTTTTAAGCCACAGCCACTGTGGCCCCCTCCCATGCTATTCCCCTGAGCCCAGCTTTTCTTCCAGGCTCCGTTCCATCCCCAACATTAACAGTCAACATCTGAAAAGTGTATATGAAAAAATTTCAGAGATCACTACAGCACAAACATGCACAGGCTCCAATAGGAAAGTTTGGGAATTTTTGACCCACTGGAGGAGCAGATTAAAGAAAGGACTAATTGACACAATCCCCGAAATGACAGGCAGAGCAGAACACTTAAAAACCTAAAATTAGAAGATGTAAAAAGGAGGACAGCCTTTCCAATCTCCCCTATTTTCTCCCTTGTACAAAGAATGCACAAGATGGGCATGAGGTGGAACTCGTGTTTTGCATGTGAAAGGTAAAAGTTTACTCCACAGAACACGGTCCCTGAGCACTGTGGGAACAGCCCCTGAGCACTTACTGACTTGCTGGGTGTGAACAGCAACAAAATTTTTTTAAAAGGAGAGGGAAATTTGGGAGAAAGAAGAAATTAATGGGGTGGGAAAGGAGAAGGGAGGAGATAGGGAGAGAGTGAAGAGAGAAGGAGAGAGGGATAGAGGGAGAGAGGCAGAAAGAGAGAGAACAGAAATGAGAACTCTCTCTCTAGAGTTCTCATTCCCGTTCAAGTTCCAAGCATGTCTGCTTAACTTTAAATCTTTTTCACCACTACCTTTGGATTTGAAAACAAAAGCAGAAACAGAGTCTGGCGAAAACCTACAAAAAGAATAGATTCAAGTGTCACTTTTGCAGGGCAAATTTGCTCAAGAGAAGAAAGCTCTAGATTGGCATAGCCCACTGGAATTCTAAAGAGACTGAAGCCAGCATTGCTCTTTAAATTAGATGCTCTGCAACATAGCATCTTAAACAGTATATGGGGTCAGCAAAACCCAACGTAGGGGTCACAAAATATTTGGAAACGATGAAAGGTTTCTAAACACACAACCAAATATTAATTTCAAATTCACTGCATAATGAATTGGAAGGCTTCTGGCAATGCTTACTCAGGTTACATTTCTCAGGTTAAAAGGGGATGTGAGGGCGGAGCGATAGCACAGCAGGTAGGGCGTTTGCGTTTCACACGGCCATGCCGGGTTTAATCCCCGGCATCCCATATGGTCCCCCATGGGACCAGTGCCAGGAAGTAATTCATGAATCCAGAGCCAGGAGTAACCCCTGAGAGTCGCCAGTCACCAGGCATGACCCAAAAAGAGTCATGGCAGAGCCTGGCAAGATACCCCTGGTGTATTTGATATGCCAAAAACAGTAACAATAGAAATGAACTGGACAAGGGACAGACCAGACACACAGCTGCATTGCCCAGCCCACATGGAGCAGCCCATGGAGTCTCTGAGGAATCGGCTAGACCCGGCCGGCGCTGATCTCAAGACCATCTCTAGAAGCTGAGTTCAAGTCCAGGTAGGCAGCTCTCAAAGGCAGAAGTCACGGGGGTTCCTGGGGATGCAGTCCCCATTCTCCTCTCTGACCAGTCCCAGAGGCCTGATGGCCCCGCCCACAAACTGTCTCAGGGCTCTCAGCCATGATGAAGAGACTCAGACGCCGGGGAAGAACTGCCATCTGACTCTCCCCTAGCTCAGCTGACCATGAGGCTCCCAGGAGGCAAGATGGGTTTGGGAGTGGGCCCATCACCTCTGTAGGGCCTCAGAAATAGCTAGATTAGACTCACTCATCATAATAGCCGCCATTTTCATGGTCCAGACCCGGTACATCAAACTAGTGGAACCAATCATGTTCTAGAATATATTACAATCTACAATGTGTGGAAAGAAGAGAGGAGAGAGAGAGAGAGAGAGAGAGAGAGAGAGAGAGAGAGAGAGAGAGAGAGAGAGAGAGAAAGAGAGAGGGGGATAAAAGAACCTGCCATGGAGGCAGGCTGGGGAATGGGGAAAGAGGTGGGGACATTGATGATGAGAGATGGGCAGGGGTGGAGGGATGGGTGTTGGAACACTGTAGAATCAAAATTCAAACATGAACATCTTGTAATTGTATATCTAATCGTGGTATAATAAAAGAAAAATAAAAAAATAAAAGAAATATGAATGCTGCCAAACATGCCCTTCTTCATCGACTGGACTGGCAAAACCCGAGTTTGGTGTAGCACAGGGTAGGGTCTTGCATGAGCAGAATATGAGAGAGCAAGTATAAATAGTACAAGTTGTGCCAAAGACAATATGACAGTATCTATTCAAATTTCATATATTTAGTGCATTTGACCCAGCAATGTCATTTCTGGGAATTTACCCAGGCAGTCAGCATCTCAAAAGTGTCACTAGGTGTGAATTCTGGCACTGTAGCTCTCCAGAGTATGAAATCACTTTGGGAAGTCATCCAATCCTCTCTGAGTCTGTTTCCTCACCCATGAAATACGTGCAATAACACTGACTACTTCATGACCTCTGTAAGGATTAAGTGAATGGAATGCAAGAAAATGCTCTTTTATATGATGAATATAACAAATAAGAGACTGGCTGGTACAGAATATTCTGATTAAACATTAGTAAATGCACTGCATCCCCCCAGCTATACAACATTAGCAAATGCAATGTATCCCCCTCACCTATATTTACCTACTTATACTCTGCCCCCAGTGATGCCAAATGGTCCAAGTTCAAGGTACTGAAACAGTGCCTAAGATCAACTACATTTAAAAAATAAACAATGGTAAGCGCTGCCCAACAATGGATCATGGGATAACTATGACAAAGAATAAGGAAGTAATCAATGCATCTTTAAAGAAAATTCTCTAAAATATAATGAAGTGGGAGAGAAAACATACTCTATTCACCACATAATCATCACCACAGCATAGTCAACACCACATAACCACTGCATACTAATGCGACTACCATTTTTTGTTAAACACATCACATAATGGTCACACCACTTTGTTGCAAAAATTCTGGCATAAAATCTGGGACAATTATGTGGTGAAATTCTGGTGAACTTCTGTTGAACTGTGTCACCATGCTGAAGAACTGATCGCCTTTTGTGTAAAGGCATATCACAGGATGTCTTTCCTGTTGAAAATGTTCAATTAAAAACTGAAAGAAATTTTAATTAATTATGTGATGTGGGGCCGGAGCGATAGCACAGCAGGTAGGGCATTTGCCTTGCACACGGCCAACCCAGGTTCGATCCCCGGCATCCCATATGGTCTCCCAAGCACCGCCAGGAGTAAATCCTGAGTGAAGAGCCAGGAGTAACCCCTGAGCATTGCCAGGTGTGACCCAAAAAGCAACAACAACAACAACAACATGTGGTGTGGTACAAGTATTGACTAAAAATATGGTGGCGAACAAAATACTTTGCACTAAGTATCAAATCAACACACTGTACACCTTAAGCTTATACAACATTGCACATTAATTATATCTCAATAAAACTAAAAACAAATTAGATTTTACAACAGCAGATTTTTTTTTTTATTTCCCAGTCAAATCAGTACAGTGACAAAAGTCTATTGGGGGCAAGATGGCTCAGAACAGACCTTCTTAAAACTTTCCCACTCACAAATCCTTTTTGGCAGAGAAATGTTTTATGCTACTCCAGGCATATTATAGGCATGCAAATAAAACACCTACTGATAATATATCACTCAACTTATTTTAAAACATTTTTTGGCAAACTCCACATTCAGTTCCATAAATAACTATATATGGGTTACAGAGCTTAGAACATACCTGCCTTACAAATACAAGGTCAAGAGTTGAATCCCTCATACCTTCTGAGACTAACCGATGACCCTTGACACTATGAGTGATTCTCAGCCACACCACAGCCAGCCATATGTGAGAGCATCACAGCAAAAGGCTCAGCGATATCCAACCCCTAGCAAGCACCACTATTAACTATCAGCAAGCACCCAGGCCAGGAAATGCAACCTGCAGAGCACAACTGAGCCAGAGAGATTGTACAGGGGGTGAGCCAGAGAGATTGTACAGGGGGTGAGCCAGTGAGGTAGTACAGAGGGTCGGGTGCTTGTCTTGCAGGGAGCTAACCCAGATTTTTTTTGATCCCTGGTGGCCATATGGTCCCAAGCCCTGCCAGGAGGGGCCCCTGAGTGCGAGAGTCAGGTGAAAGCCCTAACCACCGCTATGTATGGCCTAAAAACAAAAAAGAATTAACAAACAACCTCTCCTGGGTCCCACTGAGGCTTCATTTCAACCAGGCACCAGTCATACCTCAGAGGTCCAGTAAGTATTTCGATAAATTCTGGGAAAAGGAGACTGTTGGGGGTCAGGGGTGCGGTTCACAGGGCTAGAGTGCTTACAGCATTCTGGAGTTAACCCTGCACTGCATCGTCCCGAAGCACTGCTAAGAGCAAACTATTTTCACCTCATTCTCCTACTTCATTACTGTGAAGCTTCATTCATTTCCCTTTGCTTTTAATCACTGAACCATAATAATGACCCTCCAGCAAAAATAAACCTTCTGTGGAGTCACATCAGCAATCCCACCTACCCTCTGAACACTGAGGCCTGGCTGATAATCTAGTGACACGCATTTGAGCACCAATTCTGCGTCTTTGGTTTTTCTTCCTCCTTTTATTTTCCTTTTTTGTTGTTGTTTGCTTTGGGGGCACACCCAGCAATGCTCAGGGGCTGTTCTGGTTCTGTATTAGAAATTAGTCCTGGCCATGCTTGGGGGGACCGTATGGGATTCAGGGAACTGAACCTAGGTCTGCCATGTGTAAGACAAACGCCCTACCTGTAAGACTATGGCTCCGGCCCCTTGTTTTCCACTTTAAAGATTTTTAATTGTAGTTTTACCATTTAGGAACTATGATTACCGCAGTGTTTATTACTGCATAGCACCATCACCAAATGCCTGGGAGCCCCACCACTTATTCTTATGCCAGATCTAATTTAACTTATTCCCTTTGGCGGGGAGACTTATTTTTCTGGGGGGTCTTTTTGGGTATTTCTTTGGGGGGAGAATCAGGGGAATTAGACCACACTCTACTATGTTCAGATCTTACTCCTGGCTCAACACTCAGGAATCACTGGTAGGGTTCTTGGGGGAACCATACATGGTGTTTGGGATGGAACTGGGACTGGCTGTGTGCAACACCAATGCCTTACCCCCAGTACTATCTCTCTAGGCCCCCTCCCCTTCTTTTTTTGTAGGTGGGATGTGGGGAATCACACTCGGTCACAGTGCTCAAACACTCCAGTGGCAGTACTCACACGCTCGCAGGATTTGGTGAACCAGAGATCCATCTCACACTAGACTGAGATACCAAGAACCCCAAGTGGAAGTGCCACTGGGCCCACTCTCCAGAATTACCGTTAGTGGACACAGGGTCAAACTTGCAGCCTCATAATTGCAGCTGTGCCTTTGTTTTTAAGAAGGCTCTTATTACTTGTCCGTAGGGTCTCGTGGGGAGAAAAAGTGAGTGAAAACCATTCTACAGCGGCTACACAAGCAGCAAATTTCAGAGCCAGAGATTCTGGGTGAGGATCTTCATTCTTCTACCTGTCCAGAAGACTTGTCTGCACGCACTGCCCACAGCTGTCTGCAGTGCTCCAGAGCCTTGGGTGGCTTCACTGCACAGAAGCCCTAGATGCCTGCACTTCTTCCTATAGTCTAAATTCCTCAAAACATGCATCAGACAATTCCTAGTTAAAAAACACTTCCAGGGAAGACTGCAAAGGGTGCCTCACTTCAATTTCCTTGCAGCAAATACCAGCTTCAAGTCGGTGAGCCAAGAACAAAACCCCCAGCGGCATAGCTGCAAAGTGTTTGGGCAGTCAATCTACACATCCTCCTCAAGGCAGAACCAGCAGAAGGGGGGAATGGTTGGTCTCCTGTGACAAGGCAGAGGTAAAAGGCTCCTCAGGAAGTAGTCAGCCCCAGGGGGTTGGAGGGGGCAGAGATTAAGATCTCCAGTCAGCAGCCTCAGGGTACGGGTAAAGGGCTCAAAGCAAAGAGGAAGCACAGATAAAAATTTTAGATTCCAGGGACCTGGAGAGATAGTATAGCCAGTAGGACTCTCACCTTGCATGCAGAATTGACCTGGGTTCAATCCCCAGCAGCCCATATTGTCCCCAGAGCAATGCCAGGAGTGAATTCCTGAGTGAAGAGCCAGGAGTAATCCCCAAGTGTTGCCAGGTATGGCCCAAAAAACAAACGAAAAAGAATCAAAAACAACAAAACTTTAGATTCTAGAAAAAAAAAAAACCTCTGCTGTTTGCCTTTCAAACACTAATCCATACTAATTTTTTTTTTGAGCCACTTCCAGTAGGGCTGGAGTTGGGTTCAGGGCGCCATGCCCAGGCTCCCAGGTGGGAAGCCATGAGCTCTACCCTTTTGAGCGGTCTCCCTAGCATTTACTCTTTATTTTTCCTTTCATTTTAGGTACGATAGTTGCAGGTTGGTTACAAAATCCTTAGAGATGCAAGCAGAACTCTTTATGGGTAAAACCATTTCAAGACTAAAGTTCGGTAGTTTGTACAGTCCCTCTACATTTCCCTAAGTTTAAAAATATCCACAGCAGGGGAATGGGAGACATCTACTCCAACCATCTGATCAGGGGCCACAGTGACAGCACAGCAGATAGGGCATCTGCCTTGCATGCAGCTGAGCGGGTTTCAATCTCCAGCACCCCATGTGGTCTCCTGAGCCCTCCAAGAGTGAGCCCTTAGTACAGAGCCAGGATAAGCCCTGGGCATCACCGGGTGTGGTGTGTTCCCCCACCATTACCCCACACTCCTGCAAAAAATAACCACCAAAAAATTCAATAATCTGATCAAGTGCCAGAGGTCCAGTGCTAAGGCACAGGCCAGGAAGTCACCATTTTAGCAGCTCTTTTATCTCTCCAAGCCATCAGCAAACCATGGGGTATGAGTGGATCCAGGCACCATTCACTCATCAATGGAATTGGCAGCAGAGGGCCAGTGCTGGCACCTTTTGCACTGGTGAGTCAGACGCTGTCCCCCTGCTGTGAAATGACGCAGACTAATGTCAGAAGTGGCCAGTCCTGAGGAGGATGCTCAGGGTGCAGAGCTCCTCACTGGCATTTCCCTGTGAGAAAACCCGTGCGTCCATAAAGTCTATAAAAGGGGCCTCTGCAGCATCAGGAAAGAGGAAAGACTTCCAGGGCTGAGTCAGCCACTCAGCCACCAGCAGTAAGGGTGATGCAAAAGTCAGGCCTGCTGTGCCCTTGTACCAGCACTTCCTGCACCCCAAAATGCCCTTCAGGCGCATCCTCTTGGGGCAATGAATAGTCCATGACTCTTTCCAACATTCTGTCAGCTGTGAAGTATTCGATGGCCGCCTGGGCCAAACAGTCACTTCATTTTCATTTCTTCCTGAGTCAGTCCTGGCTCTGTGTGGCCCAAGATCCTGACATTGCCCTTCACCTGCTCTGCAGGTAGGGGGTGACCTCACCAGTGCACAGCCAATGAGAGGCACTGCCAGAAGAGGGTGGGGTAGGTGGAAAGCAGGTGTTTGCTCCCCTTCCTCTCCCCTGTGCCTTCTCTCGTGGATCCTGGTCACTGGACCTCCAAGGGGATCACACAACCCCCTTTGTCCTCCAAAGGAGCTGTGGGAGTTGAGGGGCTCCGCTGTGAAGCCTGGAGCCAGCCCACTGCTTACCTCAGTGAGCCACCGTCTCTGCAGCACTGCCAGTGTGAGCAGTGGCACCTGGGGTCTAGTCTTTGCCTCTCAGCCCACTCAGGCTCTGATCTCCCCGTTAACCCCGAATGGTAAACTGATCATCTTCCTCCTGCCGCCATTGCTGTCTCGCCTGTATTTCCTACCAACCACCAAGCCCCTCAGAGGAGTCCCCAGGACATTTCAGGCATGTAGCCGGCTAGCATTTGGTAAGTATCCAAAAAACAGCTGTTCCCCCAAGCAGAAGATACTGCCTTGGGATTCGGACTTAGAAAGGCTAGAAAGATGGGGAGGAGGCAGCAGCAGTAGCCCCGGTGCAAGGAGGGTGTTCTCCATTTGATGGACTCAAGGAGATATCTAGGAGGCGCCAATCATTTTTTTTTTTTCCTAAAAAGGGGTCAGGAGGCAAAATAAACTTGGGAGCCTCTGTGTTACATGAGCCCAAGGGTAGCTCAAGAACCATGAAAATTAAAGGAAGGTCAAAGAGAAAATTCTAATGAAATATGTTGAAATAAAAAAAGAATCTGCTTGAGAAAACCTGGCACAAATTTACTACCCAAGAATTACAACAATTGTTCAAGCTGGAAGGCAAGGACTTAAAACAATGTGTGTCCGCTAGGTTCTGAATTCATACAAGGTATTTCAGACTGTTACAGCTGCAGGTAGTCATAGAAATGCAACATCAAGTTAAAAAACAGGGGTTCCAGAGCCAGTCTCCCAAATCCTGCCCCCACCACCTGCTGCGAGAATGTCCCCACCAGGCAGCATTCAGCTGGTAGCTTGTACCTCATTCCTCCCTGAACGCTGACTCTGCCTCTATCAGGTTGCAAGTTCTGCCCAGTGGTTTTAAGGGCGAAAAATATCAAGGAGCGCACTTTGACACCATTAGTCATTTTCTGCAGCAGGCTCAGGATCTCAAACCCACGGCCACCAGACAAATAAACCCGAGACACTGCAGGGGTGAGAATCAACAGAGAGCTGATGCCTACTGCAGAGTAGAGTCAGAGTCCGGAGCCCTTCTTCAAATTTCTTGAAGCCCACTCACTCACGTGTGGGGCCAAGTCAGCCTGGCAAATGGCAAGACCTAAATTCTCAAACACCGTCTTAGGGAACTGAGGAAAAGGCTGAGCCCCGAAACGACTGGTGATTGTTACCCTGGTCCCACAATCCGTGAGAGAACAACCAGGCTGGTCCTCCCCGTGCCACTCGGCCTTCAGCCTTAGAAGGAAAGAAAGACAGGGACCTCACACTGCACACTTGCCTGGCATGCCTGAGGCCTTGGCTTCCATTCCCTAATGTGGACACGGACACACACACACACACACACACACACACACACACACACACACACGCGCCACACGCTACAACACACACACACGCACACACACACTACGCACACACGCACACACGCACACACACGCACACACGCACACGTGCGAGATGTAAGTTCAGATAAAAGAAACACCTGAGACAAAGATGGTTTCCAGAGGAAGAAAGAAGGAAGTGGGTAGGAGAAGGCCAGAAAAGGTGAAGGCGAACAGTAACCTGAGAAAGAAGAGGAGGATGCCATCTGGAGGAGGCGGCAAAGACTCACACAAAAGGCAAGAATTCAGGGGGTTCAAGAAGTAGAAAAGGGAAAGGAAGAGAATCAAGGGGTGAATCCCTACTCATGCATAAGTCAGGCAGAGAAAAGTAAGCCAGCGCTGAATGTTACTGCAGGGATTCAAATAAATCGCATCATTAATCCCCAAAAAGCAAGAACAAAGACACAACAATCCCTTTCCAAAGATCTGGTGGCCCTGGGGTAGGGCATTTGGCCATACAGATGATCTGAGCTCAATAAAAAAGCAGAATTGAGACTTTTTAATAAAGTTTATGTGTACTCAGCTAAAATGCAGGATGCCCTGTTAAATTTGCATTTCAGGTAAACAAGTTCTCAGCATGCATATGCTCGAGGCAACATTTGGAACATACACAAACTAAAAAATTATCCATTGCTTGTTTGAAATTAAATACGGCAAACCATTTCATACGCTCATATGCTCTCCTTGTTTAAACAAAGTTCTCTCAAAGCACCCTAGGATGGGAACACAAAGAAGTTAATAAAACTAAAAGGTGGGATAATACACGTGGAAGGCCTCAGGAAGAGCTCAGGAACTGGAGAACTAGACAAATATACTCATGAAAAGCAGCAAAACCTACTGGTTTTCATTTGTGCGTGGACTAACAAGTGAATTCTAATTGTCTTTCACATTATCCATCAGGTAGCAATGACCCAGAGGTGCAAGGCTCTTGGCGAAGTAAGACCCAAGCAACTAAATCCTTAGTGCTAATCCCCCTTGCCAGGAGGAAAAGCATTCAAAACTGTAGGCAGGAAGCAAGCAAGCAACGGATTCCAATAGTCCTGGCCACAACCCACCTCCCCAGGGGGTAAATGACAAGGAACCAGGTAACTAAATTTCTAAATTCAAAATAACTTACTCCACCTTGTTTATTCATATTACCAGCAGAGTCTTGAGACAGAGTATCAGACTGTCTCTTTATAATCTTGGATTATAAATTGTCTTTATCCCTCTCCCAAGCCCCTCAAGATTCCAGGCCAGGAAATTAATATCAAATCTGAGCCTGGAGGGGAAAAAAAATGTTCCTTCAAAGTCTCCTGACTGTCAGATCTCAATCCCCAGCACAGCATATTGTCCCCTGAGCAGAGCCACATATGATTCCTGAGCATTGAGTCATGAAGGAGTAAGCCCTGAGCACTTCTGGGTGTAGACCCCAAAAACAAGACTGCAGGCTACCACTCCTACTGCCAGAGAGATCCAAAAGCTACAAATAAGAAAGCATGTCACTGAAGAGCCCCCTACAAAGTTAGGAAGCTATAGCCTCCCAGTCCCGGAACGCTCACAATTTGGGGGAGTCTTTGCATCATTCAATTACCATGAACTTGCCTGCTGTCTATCCCCCAGATGGTGTTCATGTTTGAGTTTATGCTCTTCAGCAGCTAAGGGAAAGTGCCTTTGTGTTTCCGCCACCTAAATGCATACTCTCACAAAACAGAGGTAAAAGGTACAGACCAGGGAAGTGGGGCCATGTGCTACATTCAATACTTACTAAGGAGGAAAACCGGGAGAGGCTCTTTTTGTCTTTAAGGAGCTCAAAGTTCAACAACTGGACACACACACACACACACACACACACACACACACACACACACACACACACACACACACAACCCCTCCCTACAGGACTACTACTGTCCTCTGTACACTCACATGGCTACATAAACTGGCTAACACCTGACTCAAATACCAGCATCCTCACATGCCAAAGAAACATGGGCCCTAAGCACGAGGCCACAGGCTCTGTGCCCTCAGCCAAGGGTGACAAAGAGCTCTCCTGCTGCCTCCAGCACCCTCCATGAAGTTTTCCCTAGGCGGTCTCTGCTACCATCACCTCACAGGATCATTCTGATTTTGAAATACATTCCAGAAAACAACACACAGAGATGAGGGACTTATAAATTTTTACTTAAATTTTCTACAGGGATAACAGTCCAAAATTTTACGAAATCAGTTTGGATATTTATTTTCTCATTTGACTGAGCCTTATGTAGGACGGATGTAGAACGGAAGCAAGACTGGTGTTAATCCTATAAACTTAAGTATTTACAGCTCAGTCCACTGAGCTCAAAGGCTCTTAATGCAATAAAACTTGGCTAATAAGATTTTTAGAACCTCAATGAACTGGAACACAAGTTTTGTTTTTTGGCTTTGGGGCCACATCCAGTGGTGCTCAGGGTTTATTCCTAGCTCTGTGCTCAGGGATCATTCCTGATGGGCTCAGGCAACACATGGTGTAGCAGGGATTGAACTCAGGTTGGCAACATGCCGCTCTGCCCCTTTGAGCCCAACCAAGTTCTGTAGATCTTAGCCTCTGATACACCACAATCCTTTTATACTGTCCAAAGGTCCAGAAATAAACATCGAGCAAAGGGTATAAGATTTTTAAAACTTTTCGGAGACAGGAGCAATAGCACAGAGAGTGAGGCATTCGCCTTGCACGCAGCCAACCAGGGTTCGATCCCGGCATCCCATATGGTCCCCTGAGCACCGCCAGGAGTAATTCCTGAGTGAAGAGCCAGGAGTAATCCCTGAGCATAGCCGGGTATGACCCAAAAAGGAATAAATAAATAAAATATGAAATGTTTTTAAAGTATTTTAAATTTTTTTAATTTTTATTGTTGTTGTTGTTGTTGTTGTTGTTGCAGAGCTTGGGATTGAACCCAGGGCTCACACATGCAAGGCAAATGCTCCCCGAACCTGACACCACACTGTAAAATTTAAAACAACACCACTGATGTTGATGGAGTGGAATGCAGCACAGCAAAAATAATACCATAAAGAGCTAAAACTACAATGTGGTGGGGCCGGAATGATAGTCCAGTGGGTAGGGTATTTGCCTTGCACGTGGCCCACCCAGCTTCGATTCCCGGCATCCCATATGGTCCTCTGAGCACCGGCAGGAGTAATTCCTGAGTGCAGAGCCAGGAGTGACCCCTGAGCATTGCCAGGTGTGACCCAAAAAAGGAAAAAAAAAAAACAAAACCCTACAATGTGTTGCTTTATTTTTAAAAGTTCATATTCTGGTTACAAATGACAAGAACGTATTTCTCACATAAGTTTGTCTCCATCCACATTCCTAAGTCTGGGAATTTCCAGGACAACAGGAATATCCTTTGTCACAGTTCCTCTCTCAGTTCCTTGAAACTACAGACAAAAAAAGTGAAATGGGTTTTTTGTTATTCAAAACAAGTCCTTTTTCATCACTACAGGGTTTATAATAATGAAAGTGACTTTTGTAAAGCACCTAATTGCCAACAAGCTATATAAAATTAGTTAGAATTTTAAGTTCTGTGGGCCAGAGCAATAGTAGAGTGGGTAAGAGAACAGCAGACCAGGGTTCAATTCCCACCACCACCATCGCCACCCCCCCATCCCGTATGGTTTCCTGAGCAGCACCAGGAGTAATTTCTACATGCAGAGCAGGAGTAACCCCTGCACACTACCAAGTATGGCCCAAAATTAATAAATAAATAAATAAGAGAGATTCTGAGTTCTGATCCCAATTTCCAAAGGAGCACTGATAGCCGATAAATTCGTCAATCATTCCTATGCAATGAAGCGTTCATTTAAATGTTTTTAAGAAAAGTGGTTAAGAGGACAGACTGAGAGTACAGAGTGGGTAGGAAACTGGATCTGCACACGCCCAACCCAGGTTCAATCCCCAGCACCACATGTTGTTCTCCAAGCACTGCCAGGAGTGATACCTGAGAGCCAAGGCAGGAGTAGCTGAGTGCGGCCAGGAGTAATTCCTGAGTGCAGAGCCAGGAGAAACCCCTGCGCATTGCCGGATGTGACCCAAAAAAACAAAAAAAAGATCATATCAGAATTTAATGAACCCAACAGACCCCCTGCTGGTTTTCATGGACTCTGTTGGAGGAGGAGGCAGCCTCTACATAAACACCTACATCACTTGTCACTTATCTTCCCATTGTTCATCGATTTGCTCCAGTGGGTACCTGTAACATCTCCATATGTCCTGTCCTGTCGCTGCTAGTGTAGCCCAAGGACATCTGCTTGCTCCAGGAACACGAAGAGCCTCAAACCATTCGTTCAGGTCATGGAAATGAGGTCTATAACTGATACTGGTTTTTAGTATCCACATACATAAAGTCCAGGAATCTTCCAACCACTCTATGGCTACAACACTTACACAGCTTTCTATTAATCTGCAATGACCAAAAAAATCAAGAACTATATACCCCAACAAAAGCTTTCTCTATAAAGCCACTCGCATGCGAAGTCAAAAAGCAATGCAGGGCTGGATGCTGCAGCACAGTGGCTAGAGGACTGGCCTTGCAATCCATGGTCATGAGTTCAAAATCCCAGTGTCCAATATGCCTAAGACGCTCTAGGCAGCTCTGCTGTTTGAACCTGGAAACTCTGCCATCTGGAATCCCTCGTACCACCAGTGATTTCCAGCCATACCTCAGCATCAGTGTGTGACCGCACCAAAAAAACAGGAACATAACCCAGGGCCAGAGAGACCGTGTAGGAGGTAAGGCACTTGCCTAACATGCGGCCACCTGGGTCACAACCCAGAGTGGATCCTGGTATGGCATATGGTCTCCTAGGTACTGCCAGGAGTAACCCCTGAGTATAGAACTAGGAGTAAATACTGAGCACCACCAGGTATGGCTCAAGCATCACAGGTAAAAAGAAACTTGAGTACCATGATCAAGAAATGCAACCTCTAGGGAGTACTTGTGTGAGCAGCAAAGCAACCCCCTGATTCTTCAACTAAGGATGTGAATCGGAAGGAGGCCAGAGAGTCAAATAAGGCCAACCTGGATTCAATGTCAGCACCACATATGGTTCCAGAGGCCACCAGGAGTGACTCCTGAGCACAGCCGAGTGTGGCACAACACCGCACCTCCACCCCAAGAAATGAAAAGACTGTGTAAACCAACAATCACGTGAGCAAACACAACTTAGAAAGTACAAACCTCAGTATACTTTGCACTGTAGCTGTAGCACAAGTTGGGGTGCAAACCTCAGTGAACACTGCAGTTTTAAAAAAAAAAAAGTACAGGGGCCAGAGCAATAGTCCAGCGGGGAGGGCATTTGCCTTGCACGCAGCCGACCTGGATTAGATCCCCGGTATCCCATATGGTCCCCTGAGCCAGAAGTAACCCCTGAGCATTGCTGGGTGTTGACCCAAAAAGCAAAAAAAAAAAAAAAAAAGGGGAGCTGAAGTGATAGTCCAGCAGGTAGGGCGTTTGCCTTGCATGCAGCCAGACCCAGGTTCAATCCCCGGCATCCCATATGGTCGGCTGAGCACTGCCAGGAGTAATTCCTGAGTGGAGAACCAGGAGTAACCCCTGAGCACAGCCAGGTGTGACCCAAAAAAGCAAAAAAATAAAAAATTTAAAATTTAAAAAAAAATGTGCAGGGCTGGAGCGACAGTCCAGTAGGTAAGGCGTATGCCTTGCACACAGTATTCCTATATGGTCCCCCAAGCACCACCAAGAATAATTCCTGAGTACAGAGCCAGGAGTAGCCCCCTGAGGATCACCAGGTGTGACCCAAACAGCAGAAAAATTAATTAAATTTTAAAAAACTGCAACCAGGTGTGTATGCAACCTCTGGTGATTGCAAGAATGACCACCAGGGAGATAACTCAATGGGTTGAGCACATGCTGTGCATGCAGAAACCCAGCATTTGATCCCTAGGATCACACAGACCCCTGAGCAAATGAAAGGCTCCAAAACCACTAACAATGATAATGACAATGAGAAGCAAAACAAATGAATACGGATAACGTTTGGGGTATAATGATGGCAATAAAGCTTATGGAAACTGTCTCAATTAAACTGAATGGGGAATATAGAGGTGAATTCACTTGCAAACTCACTGAGCACTTTTCAATAAATGAGCACCCAAAACCTGATAATTTTCTGTGTTCTGTACCATTAGAGTTTAGAAGTAAATCTGCACACTCTCCAAAACACGGTCTGCACATGATTAGAGCAGCTGCTGTTTCAGGCTGTGGGAAAATGCAAACGAGCCTCCAAATTGCAGGGCCTCTATGTACCAGTGACCAGGCAGCCAATGACTACTGCCTGTGCTCCTGTTCGACCACTTACTGTGACCATGAGACACGCTATACCCCATCATCTGCCACATGGAGATAGCAAGTGGCTGTTGGAGAAAGAAGTGTCTAAAGTGCTTAAAACTGTACCTGACACAAATGGAACTATAATATGTGGTTATTATCTTGGAGTATCTACGATAGTATCGCAGGGCGGGCGGGGGTGTGGCGGTCTGGTACACTGCATGCTTCAATGTATAAGTCTGGGTTTGATCCTGGTAATGTTCCCACCCACTAGGGGAAAAAAATAGTTCATCTTTTGGGTGTTGGGCAGTGTTTTGGGCCACACCTGACTGTACTCAGGGGATCACTCCTGGCAGTATTCAGGGGAACTTATGTAGTGCCGGGGATCCAACTGGGAGTTAGCCACACGCAAGCAAATGCCATAAACCCTGTACCATCACTCTGGCCCCAAGACCAGTCATCTTATAGATGACAAATGACAGTTTCCTTCTTCAAATAGAAGGAAAACAAATAACTGAGTGCACCAAGCAGCCAGAACAAATCATCCCAATGCAGGACTGTTCCCATCGTTCCCCTCGGGCAGCAACAGAACCCACCAGACTTGCGGGGGGGTGGGGGTGGGAGAAGGAGTATTCTTTCCAGCTGTTTCTTCTCCACATTCAGATTCAGCAGGCATATGGGAGGAAAGCCTGTACCACATCGTCCACCGCCTGCGAGAGTTCTGCCCTGGGTCGCGCAGCAGAGTGCCCCAGGACTCTTCAGGGTGGGCACAGGTACAATTCGGGGTGCAGGGGACTGGCTCTATGTTCTATGTGTTCAGTTAAAGGAGGTAGATTTCCACAGGAGTGTTGGTTAAGTTTCTTCCTAAAATGGGGGCAAATAAGGAACACCTTCTCAACACTAATTGAAACTGACCCTTTAAGTCTAGCTTCAAAATCTCCTTCCTAGCCTCAGGCACAACTCAGTGATAGGGCTCATGCCTCAATTGAACCAACAGTGAGGTTCTGGTTCAATACCCTCTGATCCTCACACATAAATAAAAATAAAATCACCTCCTCTAGATGGTCTTCCTAAATTATCGTCCCCACATCTCATGATCCATACAAAGTCTATTCCCAGATAATCCCCACAGCCATGCATAGTACCCAGTAAATCTGAATTTGTTGACAGCAATCCACCACTACTGTGGCAGTCAGACTACTACTGTTCAGGAGAGGCTAAAGGTAAGAACAAAGCGAATGCCGACAGCCTGGGCTGTGCTGTGAGCTGAGCTCAAGGGGCCTCCTAGGGTGCAGGGCCGAGGCATTCAGGGAGAAAGACCCACGGCGGCGGGTGCCAGAACCAGCAAGAGGAGTCATACTAGTCCACACCCAGAAGCACCCGCTCACCTCTTTCTTTTCCCAGGCGGGGAATTTGCTGCCCTGGAAACACTCCCTTAGGTTAGGCATCCTGGGAATTTGGGTAATGGTGTAGCCCTGACTACTCTGAAGGAACAGAATCTTCCAGAAACAACAAAGAGGAAAAGGTCCACAAGATAAAGACAAAACTGTGCCTAAATTAACTTCAATCTTATTCTGCAGAGGCTGTGGAACCTAGTGCAGACTTTAAGCCAGGTCCTCAGAAGCCCCTGGGATCCCATGCAAGCGATAACAACTCTCTCTGGGCCTAAGCTTGCTAGTCTGCAGCTGCGCAGAACAGTAATAGCACACGCAGAAAGGTGATGAGGGGTAAACAGGAGAACTGCAGAGCTCCCAACAGTCCCTATCCCAGTGCCAGCACTGGATAAACATTAGCTATCCCAGCAATTGAAGTAATTTGGAAGGGAAGTCAGGCTAATAACAAATGCTATTAACTTCAAGCTTTTTCTCTTCAAACTTTCTTAAATTAAGGTTTACTCAAAATGTTGTTAGGAAAATTAAACGCCTACAACTTGTATCATTTTTATTTAAAAAACAAAGGTAGGGGCGGAGCGATAGCACAGAGGTTTAGCTGTCTTGCACACAGCCAACCCGGGTTCGATCCCCGCATCCCATATGGTCCCCCCAGCACCACTAAGAATAATTCCTGAGAGAATAGCCAAGAGTAACACCTGAGCATTGCCAGGTGTGACCCAAAAAGCAAAGAGAGAGAGAGAGAGAGAGAGAGAGAGAGAGAGAGAAACAAAAGTAACCAGGAGGTGTTAAAGCAAAATGCTTTCTCCAGAAAGACAAGCCCCCTCACTATGGGCTAGTCCCTCCCAACGGACATGGTGATCCTTATTCTAAATATAAATTAGGATAAATAGGTGTCAGAGTTGGAGCTGGGCAGAGGTCTGGCTGGGATATCATTAAACTTTTGAAAAACAGTGCTGAACTAAATGCAGAATAGCTAACAGGTAATAAAAAGTGGACCAAGGAGCAAGGTATCAGTGGTGTTCTAATTACAATGCTTCAGGACCAAATTCAAAACATCAATATCCAGGACAACTAAAAAGAAAAATCAGTAACTTTTATAGAGCAAGTTTTTCTTAAAGGAGGAGGAAGAAAAGGAGAAAAAAAAGAAAAAAGGATTTGTTTTTCCGTTTTTTTTTTTTTTTTCCTTTTTGGGTCACACACGGCAATGCTCAGAAGTTACTCCTGGCGCTCACTTCAGGAATTACTCCTGGCGGTGCTCAGGGGACCATATGGGATGCTGGGGATCAAACCCGGGTCAGCCACGTGCAAGGCAAACACTACCAGCTGTGCTATTGCTCCGGCCCCAGAAAAAAAGATTTTTAACAGGCCAGGGTTGTAGTCAAAGTGATGGGGCACACACACACAGGCCAGGGTTGTAGTTAAAGTGATGGGGCACACACCATGCCTGTGAAAACCCTGGGTCCAATCACTGACACTGCAGGAACACCACGCCCTGCCCTGCAGCTTGACCAGGTGTGTGTGACCTTCCAGGTCATTCAAGAGAACTTTTCTTTTGGTTTTTTGGGCCACACCCAGCAGTGATCAGGAATTTCTCCTGGCTCGGTACTCAGGTGTTACTTCTGGCTCTGGGGATGCTCTGGGGGAACCCAGGAGGGCTGCAAACAAGGCAAATGTCCTACTCTCTGTCCTATCATTCCAGCCCCAAGAAATTAAAACAACTTGTAAAAACTGGAGCAGAGCAACTGAACTCAGGGCCTCTTACATGCAAAGTATCACTGAGCTACATTCCTGTCACAAAAACGAAAAATAATGTTAAGTCACTAGGAAGAAGGTTACCAGGACTTAAAGTCTGAGGAGTGTCTCTGTCTGACAGTAAGGGTTTTGTTATGGATGGTTAAAAAAAAAAAACTTTAAATGAATAATGGTGATAGCTGTAAAACATTGGCAATATACCTACTACCACTGAAATATGCCACTGAAATATACCACTGAATAAAAAGTGGCTAAATACTGACGTCATGTTTTATCTATTTAACCACTATTTGTTTAATATCCTATAAAATCCTAGATACCTAGGATAGCTCTCAATAGTCAAATGTACAAGGTTCAACATGTGAACCAGTGCATAGGTAGTCCAAAAGAAAAGACCTTAGCATGGGAGATACGGATTAGAGCCAAAGAAGTCCAAACCTATACTTTGAGGCAGATGTGCTTAAAATTCAAGTTTCTAGTCAACAGAGTGTAAACAATTTAGCTGATTCCCCCTATAGTGTTGGTGTTTCTGTAATCAGGAATTACTGAATGAACACAGATACAACATTTTGACTCTCAAACGATTTTTAGATAATGCATTTCTAGTGAGGGGGAAAAAGGAAAGTCTCAGTAAATTATTATCTGCATTGGGAGATTCATTTAAAAAAGTTGTTAATCTGCAAATAATTGCATGAGTTGAGAACTAAATATGATTCTTTTTCTTGTAGCTATTTTAGCCTTTCTAATCCAATCTCAAGGGGCCAGAAAGATAATCTGGGGTCAAGGTGCTTGCCTTGCACACAGCCACCCTGGGTTCGATCCCCAAACCGCTTATATTCCCACCAGCAGAGTCAGAAGGGCCCCAAAAAGCAAAAACATTCATACATACACAAGGACACACAAACACTAACAGTACACAAAAAAATCTGTGACAGCAACTTGTGGGGTGTTTTTATTGCAGTACTAGGTTTCAAAAACATTCTCTAGCTCCCTGTACACAATTCTGTCTCATTTTCTCACTGTCCTCTTTCCTTGTATGGCAAACTTTTCTGAATTAGTACCAATGTCTGGCTAAATACCATAATTCTGCTTCTCAGTCCAAGTGGCCTCATTTGATCTGAATGCCCCGAGATACCCTGCAGGGGATTAACAAGCTCACTCAGGACACACACACCTGGCACCCATGGAGGCTGGTTTGATCTGGAACAGATGCTGGGAAGATTATCCCATCAATCAACACTGCTTTCTTAAAAAACTGAAGTTTAAAACTGCCCATAAAATAATATCTCTACTCTAACAGGCGAACCCTTTGTTTTCATAGTCTTGGACTAATAACTTAAGGGAATTCAGTGCACCCAACAGTATTCCAGGAAAGGAAGGTGGGTGGGCCCCAGAGAACAGAAGAATGCATAGAGGAAAAAACCACTAATTTTGACCTACCAACAATATACAAATTATAAAATTAAGCCACCAACGACAGTTCTTTTCAATCATCACCACATTAAAAGAAAATTAGAAACAAAAAGCCTCCTTTGATTGCCATCTCAATTTAGACAAACTAGCCAACAGCCCTGGCAACTCTCAGCTGCAGAAAATAAACTTCGTGGGGCTAGAGAGTACAGCAGGTAGGGCATTTGCCTTGCCTGTGGCCAATCTGGATTCCAACCCCAGCACCCCATGTGGTCCACAGAGCCCAACCAAGAGTCAACCCCAGCACCCCATATGGTCCACAGAGCCCAACCAAGAGTCGAGAATAAACCCTAAGCACAGACCAGTTTGAAGACCCAAAAAAAAAAAAAAAAAAAAAAAAAAAAAAAAAGTAAACAAACAGAAATGACAAGCTAATTTAATTGTTCCTGAACATGAAACATTGTTTCCTTTAAAGATTCACAGTGATAGGGGCCGGATGGATAGCACCTCATTTGCCTTGCACGTCTGACCCAGGTTGGATCCCTGGCATCCCATATGGTCCTCCAGCTCCCCAGCATTCCATATGGTCCCCCAGCTCCACCAGAAGTAATTATTGAGCGAAGAGTCAGGAGTAACCCCTGAGGGTCGCTGGGTGTGACCCAAAAAGCAAAAAAAAAAAAAAAAATTTACATTATAGAAGAATTTCCCTTTCAAGCTAAGAACCCAGACAGAATCCTATGCTAACTTCTTTTCAAGCTTCCAGTTTTGAGTCACTCCTCCAGTTTCCTAAACTCTGGGTTGAAAGAGATGGAAAGAATCTTGAGAATGGGCCTGAAAAAATGTAGGGAGGGATCCTGATACTCAGGTGCATGCCTGAAATTATTGCCAACTGTATTGTTCATTAGTGCCTCAATTAAAGCGAAAGAAAAAACCCCAAGTGATGGAGAAGGAAGGGCCACATTTTCTCGGCTAGGGCTCTCGGCCAGAACCAAACTGCTGAAAGTCAAATGCAGTCCTTGGTGGGTGTCTGGATGAGCTCTCACATTCCTCTGGGATATTTTGAAGCACCTGGCACCCAAAAGTCACTTTTTAGCCCTTGTAGGGTGAATCCTGCTTACTTCCATCTGTAAAAATCACATACCAGGGGGCCGGAGCGATAGCCCAGCGGGTAGGGCGTTTTCCTTACAAGCGGCCGGCCTGTGCCCAGGTTCGATCCTCGGCATCCCATATGGTCCCCCGAGCACCACCAGGGAGTAATTCCTGAGTGCAGAGCCAGGAGTAACCCCTGAGCATCGCCGGGTGTGACCCAAAAAGCAAAAAAAAAAAAAAAAAAAAAAAAAATCACATACCATTTTGTGCCCGACCAAAGAGGCAAATATTAGGGATGGAGTGGGGTGTGGGGAGTGGAGGGGAGGTGGGGGTGTTCACAGAAAATTCCCATGCATTACTCAAGTGAATATTATGAATTTTAATCATTAAATCACAGTACATGCATTAGATCTAGCAACCAATAATAAGGGGGAGAGAATTCTAAATAAACTATTAACTCCTCTTTAAGCATCCTTTTTTCCTATTAAATAAAGCCTACACAAAGACCCATTTGCAATGTACTGATATGAGCACTATGATAAATTTATCATTGTGCGCCCTAAGAGTTATGAAAATTAATGGTCTTGGTAAAATAGAAAGTCTGTAAATTAGAACTAATCCAATATCCTAATGATCGGAAATAATTTTCCAGAGCATTAGATCTCCTGTCAAGAAAATTTCAACTCACACCAAATAAGAACAAACACCTGTGAATGGTTACTATGCCAGCTTTGACCATAATTCAATCTATCTAAAAAGAAACTGTATCTGGATTGAAAACAAAAACACCACTACCTATATGGAGGAGAAACAAGACCTAACCATTTGCTTGCCCCATCCAGTTTGTTTTCCTAAAGCTCACAGTGAGCTGGAGTGTGACATGTGCCTTGAATGTATGACACTACACCAGGTCAGACCCCAAACTCCACTCTACAAGTGACAAATGGACATCCACAGAGATTCTGCCTCTCCCCATTCAACATGTAGATAGCTCTCCTATCAGAATTCCATGTCACCTGTACTGGCACTGATGCAGCCTGTAGGTGGTCCACAGTTGCTTCTGAAAGCAGCTACAGAGCATTACAATATTAAACAATGTCACAGAAAATGCCTGCAACGATGTCGCCAGCACAGAAAATGAGGCAAAGAATCTGAGTACTTCCAAAGGATTTTTTTCCAACTTTTTGTTCACAACCTTTAGACAAATAAACCTAAAGACACGTTGTCCCCTGCAGAGGTGAAATGTATCATCAGAGTCTAGGTACATGCTACAAGCTAGCCTGCCTTATCCCCACACCCAATGCAGTGCTCCCCCCAAGTATACACTGTATCCATCCATCTAGTCCTTTTGACCAATTTTTTTGGTGAATAACATTGTTCACTATTATTCAGGACACCAATGAGGTACCACTCTGGAAACTCCACAAGACAGTAGACAGCACTGGAATCTTGCCCCCCCAAGTCGCCCAAAATATGTGGAGTCAACCCCACAAACTATAGAATGAATGTCTACTATGTATGCCGGGCACTGAGGAATATGAACAAACAAGGTAAGTTTAGTCGCCATACCTGTAGCGTTTGTATGCATCTACACGGAGACCTACGTTAACAGGGGAAAGGGGGGATGGGACACGGTCTGTGTCACCCCAACCGCACAGACCCCAGTGTGTGGCTAGGAAAGTCTAGGTCAGTACACACTAGAGCAGTGGTGGTATAGGCAGTAAAGACTGCAAATTAACACCAGTTCAAGGCCACACAGTACAGCGGATAAGGGACTTCCCTTGCATGCAGGTCGCAGGGGGTTGATTCCCAGCACAGTTTATGGTCCTCCAAATGCTGGCAGAAGTGAGCCTGAATGCAGAGCCAGAAGTAAGCCCTGAGCACTACCAGACGCACCTCCGGCCTCCCACAAAAAAGAAAAAAATAAATAAAAATTAAAAGACTATTTGAATTGAGAGTAACAGAGAAGAAAAAGAAGGAAGAAGCCGGAAGAGCAGGGGGAACATCCTAGAGGCGCCCAAGAAAACTACACAAATTCCAGGACTCGGCAAGCAGTTCAGCAGAGTTTAAAGAACGAGAAGAGGGGCCGGAGTGATAGCCCAGCGGGTAGGGCGTTTGCCTTTGCACGGCCGGCCTGTGCCGGCCCGGTTCGATCCCCGGCATCCCATATGGTCCCCCGAGCACCGCCAGGAGTAATTCCTGAGTGCAGAGCCAGGAGTAACCCCTGAGCATCGCCGGGTGTGACCCAAAAAAAAAGAACAAGCAAGTGATAGACCACACAGAGCCTGGAAATCACCAGAAAGTTCACCTTGATCCAGAGGGCAATGGGAAGCCACCACAGGTTTTAAGCAAGCAGCGACTACTTCAGATTTCTGCTTTAGACTGGTGTCTCCGCACTGGACATGAGTAACCACAAACCAGTTGCTGATGATTCTCTGAACAATTCCCCATGCCCAGTAAGCTAAAACAACTAAAGAGTCAGTCACAGCCTCTTGTTAAGATTGTTTCTGTAATCAAATGTGTAAAATATAAGACACACACAGACGGAAACACAATGTGAAGAACTTTAAAGAAATTCAAGAACAGACTTTTAGACGTCTGTTTTGGGGTGACACCCTGCAGAGCTTGGGAGCCTTTGCTGGCTGAGTTCTCAGTACAGTGATAGAACCGTGGCCTCCTGTATGCAAAGCATTTGCTCAAGTCCACAGAACCATCTCACTCGACCTGAAGAATGGCCTCATGGGTCTGTCACAAGATCTGAGATCACACTTTCTCAATGTTATATCTAAAGTTTTATGTTTTCACAAAAATGTAATCAGTTTTAAATGACAGGAAAGAGTCTTAGAGACACATCTGTTCACATGGGCAATGCTGATATGATAGCTTTAGAAAGACTGCCAGAATGAACTTTTAAAAAATGGAAAACTGGGTATTATGCTTCCAGAGTAAATAATCCAAAATCTTCATTACTAGATGGAAGCTTTCGTTGGTTCCAAAACCTTTACACCGATGTTTAAAATAGCCAGGTTTTCTCATCATTCCATACGAACATGGGTTTCTGCACAACTTTAAAATGTCTTTGCAGGGGCCGGAGCAATAGTTCAGCAGGGAGGGCATTCGCCTTGCACGCGGCCAACCCAATTCGATTCCCGGCATCCCATATGGTCCCCGTGCACCACCAGGAGTAACTCCTGAGCATCGCTGGGTATGGCCCAAAAAGGCAAGAAATAGATAAATGAATGAATGAATGAATACCTTACATTTCTATATTCCCATAAGCTTCTATAATGAAAGAATAACCTTATAGTTAAAAGACACTTAAATACAAATTATTTATTATGGACCTGAATTTTCAACCACTTACTGAAGGGACCGGGCTCACGGAGATTTGCATATATCAGTCAATCAGCCACACCCAGGGTGAGTCAGTATTCAGATACTAACCAGCTCAGAACTTTGGAAGGCCTGGGAGAGAAGCAACAGCACAGCAAGTACAGTGCTTGCCTTGTACACTGCCAACCCCGGTTCAATTCCTGATACCCATACATCCCCTGAGTACTGCCAAAGTGATCCTAAGCCAGGGATAAGCCCTAAGCACAGCTGGATGTGTTCCCCCTCAAAAAAATAAATATCTGGAAGACGCTATGCTCTCCCCTATGCTACCTCCATAAACCAGTTGAGAACTGCTAAACTACTGACGAACTATCAACCAATCTTGGCACAACCCCTCAGAGACCACCACCTTTGACAACTTTCACCTCCCTGAAACCAGTGCTCGCCAATCACATCTTCACCTACAGTACAAGTCAGGCAGGTGTTAGGCTCAATCTAATGATCTAAAGTAGCTCTGAAGCTACTAAAATGACTTAGCACTTATTTGCCATGTATTCTCTCCCCTCTAAAGAAGTAATTAAAATCTCTGGATAAAAAAAAAAAATGACCACTGAAGATTCCAATCCACCTCGAAGTCCCAAGTAGAATAAACGAGGGGCAAGCTCTCAGTCACTGAAGGCAGGCAGCTATGAACAAGGATGAAAGGCCTTGTATGGTTGGTTCCTCCCCACAAATGATGTTTAATTCTAGCACAAGATGTTGAGAACAAACCCTAAAACCTGTCCTCTAGTAAGCGAGTAGCCTGATCAGAAAAAGCAATGGAATGAATATCCGAAAGAGACAGAAATGTAAGGGTGGGGATGTAACCAATAATAAGAGAATGTTTCCAATCCATGAGACTCCTGCTTTGATCCAGGGCATTCACATACCCCAAAACAATTCATAACAATTGAAGTTCCAAACCAATCTTTTGGTTTTGACTTTAAAGAAAATAGGGGGAAAAAGGCATAACAGTGGCTATTAGAATGGCCAAAATCTAAAACACTGACAACAATCATCAACTTCTGCATATGAAGCAAACAAAATCACTTACCCTTTGCTGGTCAGAATGCAAAATTATGGTGCAGTCAATTTGGAAGACTGTTTTGAAGTTTCTTAGCACAACTAAAACAAACATCTTAGCATATAACCTAGCACATTCGCTCTTTGATAATAACCTAAATGTGTTAAAATCTGTCCATATACCCCGCACCCAAAAAAATCTGCACACAAGTGTTCATTATAGCTTTATTCACAATTGCTAAAACCGGAAAGCAAGACCTTCAATAACTAAATTAATTCACTATGGTTCATCCAAATAATAGAATATCATTCAACATTAAAAAGAAATGAGCTATCAAGCCATAAAAAATTACATGGAGGCAAATTAAATGCTTATTACTGAGAAAGTCCATCTGAAAAACCTAAAATACTTTATGATTCCAACTATAGTATGTCCTGGAAAAGTCAACCATGGGGATAGTAAAAAGAATTATGGTGAAAAGCTAGAAGGGATAAAAAGGCAAGGCACAGCATATGGTCCCCAAGCACCAGGAGTAATTCCTGAGCAAAAAGCCAGGAGTAACCCCTGAGCATTGCTGGGTGTGACCCAAAGAAAAAAAAAAAAAAAAGGCAAGGCACAGAGGGCTTTCAGAGTCCTGGATTTATTCTCTGATACCAAATGGCAAATATATACTTTTATCAAAACCTATAAAATATACACCAAGGGTGAGCCTTAATGTAAACTATGCACCTTGGATGATCAAGAAGTATCAGTTCATAGATAACAATTCTCAAATTACCTATCACCCCTTCCTGAAGACAGGAAGAAGATGGGAAATCAGCAACTAGATGGGAAATCTCTGTACTTTACAGTCAATTGTATTTTGCACCTAAAACTGCTCAGAAAAAATGAAGTCTGATTGAAAATCAGAAAAAAAGGATACTTCTTTCTTTTTCAGGATATGACTAACAATGTACCTTCCTACACATGTTCAGGAAAGGGTAAAATACCCATAATTACCTTTGGTGTCCAAGAACATGAAAACTACTTAATAAAGGTACTAGTAACAGGAAGGCATGTAACAGAACTACGGTACCCTCTTCCCTTCAAATTAAAATAGTAAGGGCCTACCGATAGTGCAGTGGTTAAGGCACTTTGCATGAGGCTGAGCTGGGTTCAATCCCTAGTACCCCATATGGTCCCTCCAAGCACCACCTGAGAGAGGAGCATAGAGCAAATCCTGACACTACTGGGGGTGGCCTCCAAAATTTAAAGAAATATAAATTAAAAATGATAAATCTAGCAAAGCTCTCACTGATATTATTAAGCCCCTCGCAAACTTCCTACGCAGCTACTAAAAGCGCCTGTGAGTTGTTACAGGTTGTGCAGCTTAAACTACGATGATTTTGTCCAATGAACTCTTTGCATCCACAGACCCCCTTAACGGAATCACACACATTTGTCCTTCGAAATTACAACCTGAGAGATCAAACTTGTCCACACAATTTGGGTCCTAGGTCAGTTACCCAAAAAATTTTTTAAAAATGGAACCTCTGAGCATCCAACACCTCCCTCACAACACCAGCCAGTACTAGGGAAGCAGGTAAACTACAAGCACTTTTATTTCTCTCCCTAACTATATTAATACAGAGATTAAGGAAGAACTGAGAGGCTTATGAAACTTATAGACTGTCATCTACAGCCATTTCACAATTTCATTCTATAGGATCAGAGAACATTTTGCAAAATGAATTTAGTTGGAGATCAGTTTTAGTGGAGGTGCAGAAAGCCACCCACTGTACACTCTCTCCAAACTGAGTGTTCACAAGACCTCTGATCTTATTCTCCAGGAATGAATGTTGTCCTTGCAAAGCCAACTGCGCTTATGTGCAATTTACAGACCTACTACTTATAACATGGTCAATGTGTGAAACAGATAACCCTTTCATAGTATCTCTACTCTGCTCCTCCCTCCCAAACCAACAAAAACAGGGGTGAATTGCTCCCTGTATGCAAGAAGCTAGAGGTACTGTTTCATGTCTTTAACTCTGTCTTTTATATTCTCCAGAAGACTAACCCTCTCATTTGCTAACTCGAACCTTAAATAAACTGCTTCTACCAACTTTTCCCTGTTCTCAAACCCCGTTCAGCAGAGACATCTCTCTTGGCCACGAAAGTTATCAAGAAGGTGTGTAAGTGGCTGCTTCTGTAAATGCCTCTCCCCCTTTCCAGCAAAAGGACACTTGAACGTTACCTTTTGGGAGGCATAGATATTGCTCAAATTCCATTCACCTGGACTTGAGCACAATCAATTTCCATTTGAGCTGCCAATTATACTGAAACTTTGATGGAAAGAAACTTGCTTTCTAAACAAAGCAGGATTGCAATCCAGTTTCCTTGCATAAGCTCGCACAGGCAGAGCTCCCAGCCTCTTCTCACTGCAGAGCAGCACCTTAGATCCGACCCTTTCATCCTCAAGTTGTGATCTTCGCTCCATCCCCAAATTGCATGCACCCCCCCCCCATCTGAACGTTCAGCGCAATGAGCTATTATGCAGCAGCTATGGCAATTTATCCCTTAGATTCCTTGACATTTTCTTCTCTTCCTGGCTGGCAACTGTTTTCATCTGAATAGGGTTGTCTGTACAGGGATTCTGCATGTTAATGATGTGGCAAGCTGGCATCTGGCAAGGCTGTAGGTGAGAGCACACAGCGTACTTTTTCCAGTTAGGTTTCACTTCATCGGAGCCATAGTAAGTGGCCTTTCTAACTGCCTGCTATGCTCGCTGGGAGATTTATACACCTAATCGCAACCTCTTCAGGGGATGCCTCGAGGGACGGGGCGAAAACAGAACTGCCAGCCTTTGACCCCCTCAAGGCTCTGAATTTTGACTCCCTCTAGGCTCTGAACTCAGGCAATATATCCCCTAGATGTTCCACCAATGGAGCAAACACACATTGCACATCGTGCAGAGAGATGGTAGCTCCCCTGCCCCTGATTTCAACCTAACAACGCTTCAAACCCTTTACTCTGCCCCAGGTCGAAGATGTTGCGTTCTCCGGGCTGTCTACGCTTTCCACAACTCCGCCACCGAAAGGACTTCGAACTGAGGTGGGCGCATCAGCTCGCGGTCCCCGCCCTTCCCTGGCGATCCTGGCCAGAAAACTCCACTTCCCAGATTCCCGGCCACTTGCTCCCGCCCCCTCTCCCCGGGCGAGCTCGCTCTAGCGCCGTCCTGATGCTAAGCGAAGTGACCAGTCCAGCTGCTCACCCCGGTACCCCCAGCCAGGCCCCCCGGAACAGGCCCCAATTCCCTCTCTCTCCCCCAACCTCGGGCTCCCCCCCAGATTCTGAACGCACCCCTCGGGCACGCCAGGACTGAAAACTCCCACCCCGCCCCCAGTCACGCTGCCAGACTCCGGCTCTGCCCGGGAGGGGGCCTCCTCCCCAGAACCGAAAAGGGGAACGTGGGTCCCGGCAGCCTTCCCCCTGCACTGGGCAAGGGGCCTGGACCCCGGGGAGCGCAGTCCCACGTAGTCCCGAAAGGACACCTCCCTCTCTCCCACCCCCAGGAGCCGGCAGATCGCGGCAGGGGGGTGCTGCCTAAGGGTCCCCCCGCGCCCGGAGGAGCCGAGTCGGGGTGCAGGTTCTCCCTAGAGCGGGCGGAGGTCGGCGCTGCGGCGCGCCCCCGGGGGTACTCACGATGGTCACGCTGGCTTTGCGCAGGTCGCGGTTCTCCTCCTGCAGAGCCTTGCACTTGAGTTTGTAGGTCTCCAGCTCGATCTTCAGCACCTTGTTCTCTTGCTGCAGCGAGGCCAGGCGGTTGGTGAGCTCCTCCAGGCGGAACGGCGAGATGACAATGCCCCCGACTTCCCACCGCCGCCGCCTCCCCCGCCGCCACCGCCGCCGCCGCCGCCCGAGGTCGACGAGCAGGACGACTGCATGGCGGCCGAGCTGCTGTTGCCCCCCGCCCCGTCCGTGTCGCTCTCGCTGGCGCTGTCCGCCATGGCCGCGGCGGGCTGCGGAGAAGAGGAGGAGGAGGTGGAGGAGGGAGGCGGCGGCGGTGAAGGCTGGGCTGCGAATGAGTGGGCGCCGGGCGAGCACAGGGGAGCGCCGAGCTGGGCGCCTGGCACCAGGGCGCAGACTCGGAGCGGCGGCGAGAGAAAGAGAGGGAGCTTCCCGCTGCCAAGGGACCTCCTCTGCCAGAGAACAGAGACCCCGCCCGGGCTCGGGCAGTATTGCACTGGGGCTCGCTCCAGCCGGGCCTGGCGCGCTCACTAGGCCGCCCTGCAGCGCTGGCCCAGAGCTCCGGAGCCGCCCGCCGCCACGGCCCGCCCCCGGCGTCCTCCCCACTAGCGAGCGACGCGCGGACACGGCGGGTGCGGGGAGCCGGGCCCACCTCCTCGCCGGCCGCCGCACGCTGTTCCGCCGGAGGCCCTCCGAGCCCCCCACACTTAAGCCCACGGCCGGCCGGCCTCTTCCGGGCTCGCACCCGCTCCTGGGAAGAGGAAACGCAGTCCCCCCACCAGCCTCGCAGGTGCCGGGGACACGTGGAAAGGTCAGCCGGGCTCGGGTGGTGCAGACCCGGCCGCGTCCTGGCCCCATCTTCCGCCACTGCGTGTGCTCGTGTCTCCCTCTGTCTGTTTGCAACGTACACGCAGCCCTGGCAGTTTGCTTTTCCCGGAGCACAATACTTTCTGGGAAGCTTTGAATAAGCGCTAGGAGAACAGAAAGTTCCTGTGCCAGGCAGGACCAGTGTGGGGTGACGCCAACGGCAGCCACAGGTTAACATCGTCCAGGAAGAATTTACAGCGGACTCACAGCCCTCTTCACTCCTGCTCCTAATCTCGGAAACCACGCTGCGCTCGATTGTTTTAAACTAGGTGCAGTCTTTCTTCTATCTTGCAAGCAGTGCTAGGGCACGTCACGCAGTAGGATTAAGACACTAACAGTTAACTAATCCCAAAAAACCCAGGGGGAATAAACAAACACTTTGGGTGGACAAAAACAGACCTCTGCCGATTTCCCAAAGCAAACTCAAGACAGAATTATGTCCTACAAGTAGTGATGATTGTGTGGGAATATAAAATCATCGATCTTGTCTGTTATCTATCCACTCCTTGAAAATTTAATAGGTCAAAAATAAAACATTCTCTACTCTACTGTTCTCATTTTGAAGCATAAGAAATTCACAGTACCAAAAAAAAAAAAAAAGAAAAGAAATTCACAGTACGAACTTTTATTCCTCCTCTGCCCTAAGAAAGGCTCCGCAGGAAATTGACCCAGCAGGTGAGATGATTCTAAACACTTTGAACTGTTGACACGAAACAGCTTTCCCTAAGCATAAAAATTGGAAAACGAAACTGACCAGACTCGTTTTTTTTTTCCAAACTTAGTCAATGGAAGAACAAACACGTGGACACAGAAAATAGAACCCAAAGTGTTGAGTATTTTTTCTACTACTTTGAACTTTTGGAAAGGTGTATTATGTTTGAGGAAGGATAAAGAGGTGATTTGAATGAGTTTCTATTCCCACCCCTATTCTTTAAACCTGAGTTTGAGCTAATGACTAAACTGTTAGCCAGTGGTTAATGGAAACTAAAACTCCAAGTGTTCGAAATGACATCATCTTTTACCAAGATGGCTGCTTCCAGCAGACAGCTCAGAAATGCCAAGTGCAATTAAACTCCAAAAATTCTCCTAGTTACTTATTTAATGCTAAGAAGACTTCTGAAGTTAGACACCGTTCCTGTAGCCGAGGAACGGGGGGAAAAAATTTTTTTGCACTATTTCCGAAACATGCATCTAATATAAAAATTTCTGTTAGAAATAATCTCAATTAATTTTCCAAATGGAAATCATTTTCAACGAAAATAATTACTCTCTCTTTTCCTTTGAAGATCTGGTAAATGGGACAGGCAGCTTGTTAAGTTGGAAACAGCTTCTGGAAAACTGACTTGCTGGGTGAAATCGAAGAGTAAAACTAGCAGGGAGCGGCACCACAGGGGGAAACCCAGATTTAACAGCATTCTTTCCACTTTATTCAGCACCGTAATGGAATCTCAAGAGCGGGTCTGGCTTCCATACTTCACAAGTTTCTATTGTTCCCACCCCATAGAATCTTAAAGCTTCCACTTTCAAAGCTTATTGCAACAGAAACATTCCTTCCATGCAGAGCGGGGGCAAGCTAGCTCTCTGACGCTTTATCACTCCGCTAACTGCCTCAAAAGGCGGACTTACAGCTTCAAGTCAGCAGAGGGGTGGAGTTTACAAGAGGTTGGTTTTCTTAAAGGGCCCACGTTAACGGTAAAGTCAAGAGCGGTCTTGAATACAATTGCAAAGAAAACTGCAGTTTGACGTGGTTCTTCTAGGCAATAAACGTGTATAGAAGACTTTGTGAGAAAAAACCATCTTCCAAACGGTTTTCTGCTGATGCAGATGGGGACAAAACGGGAATTTTTTTTCACTATGCTTTTTATTGTTATTGCAAAGCAGAAGCGTGTCTAATTTTCTACTTCTTGTAAAAGTGATTCCTCTTATAAACAGATCATTTATCACAACATTGGTTCAGTAATAGCATTACAATGGAAACACTGGTTACAAAACCAATAACATCATTATAAAACTCCTCAGCTTTCTGGAGGAAATGAATCAGAAGGATAAATGGTAGTATGAGCTGCCTGGAGGAATAAGAGAGAAATGTAGATAATCACTTCCATCAGAAAAATAATAAAATTTACCTTTGCCCTAAATTCAAACTGCAAAAAAAATTTAACAGCCAAAGGGGAGAAAATGCCTGATAATCCAATTGCAAAGCTCAGCATCAAATATTTATTTGTCTAATGCCATTGTGCAGTCAGTTTTACTCCCTACCCTCCACACTTTCTAATGTAAAATCAAAATAATGGCAGAAATTACAGAAAACTGTTGTTGTTCCATTTGTAATGACTGCAAATGAAATGTTGCATACTATTGGCCGTAAATCAAATACAAGTGCTTTTGTTACATCTGAGTGGTGATTGAAGGACATACCATTACAATTTTGAGAAGAAAGGGAAGAAGCTAAATAAGAATGGGTTCACACTGAGTTTCTAAATTTAGATAAATCATGGGAGAGAGTGCCAATCTCTGCTATCATTTTTTTTTTTTTTTTACTTTTTTGGTCACACCCGGCAATGCTCAGGGGTTTCTCCTGGCTCTGCACTCAGGAATCACTCCTAGCAGTGCTCGGGAACCATATGGGATGCTGGGGATGGAACCCGGGCCGGCATGGGCCGGCGCGGCAAGGCAAATACCCTACCCGCTGAGCTATCGCTCTGGCCCCCTGCTATCATTTCTTACAAGATATTTGATAACTTCTCCTGGGAGGTGAGGAGATAATCACACCCAGTGGTACTCACTGGCCATTCCCAGCTTAGTGTCCCCAGCAGGGCCCAGGGGACCATGCAATGCTAGGAACCAAACACAGGCCTCCAACATGCAAAGAATGTTCTTCAGGTCTTTGAACTATATCCTGGTCCCAAAAGGTTTAATGTTTAATTTACTTTTACTTTAATTTATTTAGCCTTATTTGTTTTAGCTTTACTTATTTAATGATTTAGATTTATTTGTTTAATGATTTAGCAGATATAACTAGTCCTCTGGTCTAATACAAGCTTTCTCAAACCTGGCACTGTGACACGTGAGGCTAGATTATTCTTTGCTGGGGAAAGAATATTTGTGCATTCAGGATGATTCTCAGTAGTATCTCCAGCCCAAAACTCATTGAGGTATGTTTGAGAACCACTGATGAAGTAGAACAATTACTTTTGCAAAGCAAAAGCAGGTTAACTTTCAAGTCTTTTCTGGCAATATATTGATTACCACTACCTTGAGAATTGCTATCTTGAGATCTCTTTCGTTTCACATTCCCACTGTCAAGAGAAAATCCTAGACCTAAATTCACCACTGCCACATTTTCTGCCATTACTGTTTTTGATCACCCCATTTCTTCAATATGCTTTTTTAAAAAAATACTTTATGCTTTTTAGCAAATTAGCTTTGCATTTAATAGCTCATCCAGGCAAGGGATAATGGCTACCAAATAAATTCTCTATCTCTTCTGGCTCTGGTTGTGTTCATCCATTATTGGTTCACATGAATCAAAGCCGTTTCTAAAGGCAGCAGTCTACGGGGCTATAGGGGATGGGGCACTTGCCATGCACAGCTGACCCAATTCAATACCTGCTGTCCCATATGGTCCCCTGACGACCACCAAGGGTAATTTCTGACTGTTAAGACAGGAATAACCCCTAAGAATTTGAGTGCTGTGGCCCAAAAACAACAACAACAAAAAACACAGCAGTTTAAAGAAATAAATCATCAAAGGAAGTAAAGAACAATTTCAATTTAAAAATGAAGCATGAAAGCCAAAGCGATAACACAGTGGGGAGGGCATTTGCCTTGCATGTGGCCGACCTGGGTTCAGTCCCGTATCCCATGTGGTTCCCGGAGCACCGCCAGGAGTAATTCCTGAGCACAGAGCCAGGACTAACCCCTGTGCATTGCCAGGTGTGACCCAAAAAATAAAAAAAAAAATAAGCATGATTTTTGCCTTGACATTTGATGGTCAACAATATTTAAAACTTGTCTTAAGATAGAACATCTAGAATTGGTAATCAAGAAATGTTTTTAAATCCTTCTAATTATAAAGTACGAAAGAAAGTAAACAAAAATCCCCAAATTCCAGACTCCAGATGCTGCAGTACACTGTTGCCTGGAGCCTCTGCATCTTGCCTGGAGTTACCTTTTGCATCACCAGGTAAGACACCAAAAGCAAAATAATAATAACAGTGGTAAGAAAAGACTTGATGGCCGGAGTGGGAGCGGCCAACCCAGGTGGTCTCAGACATCCCATATGGTCCCCCCAACTGCCAGGAGTTATTCCTGATTGCAGAGCCAGGAGTAACCCTTGAGTATTGCCAGGTGTTCCTGGCAATTTTATATATATATATATACTGGCAATAAAATATAAAAATATATTTTATGGCAATAAAATAAAAAATATACTGGCAATAAAAAATAAAATAAAGCTGAGATTATTTCTGTCTGTGTGTTAAAAGATTAAAAAAAAAGAAAAGATTTGGAGATAGGTTAATCTAATGACTTTGTTGCAATATAAAAAGTAAAAATGGGCCAGAGTGATAGCACAGCGGGTAGGGCGTTTGCCTTGCTCGCAGTTGACCCAGGTTCAATCCCCGGCATCCCATATGGTCCCCTGAGCACCGCCAGGAGTAATTCCTGAGTGCAGAGCCAGGAGTAACCCCTGAGCGTTGCCAGGTGTGACCCAAAAAAAAAAAAAAAAAAAAAAAAAACAATGATTCACTTACGTTTGTTAACTGATGAATGTTAAAAACTTAAGTTTGACTGGAGGTATAACCCAAGGTAAAGCACATGTCTTGTATGTGTGAATACTTGGGTTTGATCCCTTGGCACTACAAAAGGAAAGAAAACATAATCACTAAATACACACACACACACACACACACACACACACACACACTCACACACACATACACACAGTTATTATTTTGTTTTACTCAAGTTATTTTTGAGTAAAAACATAATCACTAAATTCTTACACACACTCACATATACACACACAGTTATTTTGTTTTACTCAAATTATTTTTGAAATTTTATTTTACTTTAGGCACCATTGTGGTTTACTGCTGTTACTGGTAGCATGACTGGAATGTCAGCTTCCCTCAACCATGGTCCAACTCCTCATTAAACCCTCCTCTCCTCCTTCTGCCTTGGTCAGCTGCCTAGACCAGGTCTCAGTTTCTGCTGCCTTGGGGACTTGTTTTTTCCTTGCTATTTCTTTATATGAGAGCTCTGAATATGAGAGATCATTCTGTTTCTGAATTCGAGGGATCATTCTAAATCTGTCCTTGACTAGTTTCACTCAGCAAGATACTCTTCAGATCCAAGCCAAATAGTATTCTGTTGTGTATATGTACCATAGCTTCTTTATCCAGTCATCTGTTCTTGGACACTTAAGTTGTTTCCAGATTTAGGATATTGTGAATAGTGCTGCAATGAACATTGGAATGCAAATATCTTTTCTAAATAGTTTTTGGGCCCAGAAGTGGAATTTTTAATTTCCTGATCAGTCAAAAGAACAAAAGAGAGCAGCAAATACTTGCTCACTAGGAAGCTTTAAAAAATAATAAAAGGAGAAAAGTTTGCCAGGAAATAAATTGAAATCACACACATTCATATCATAATTATAAAATTTATGCAAATATGAAGAAGCATTATAACTGTAATTGAACCTACCTATTTAAAAAAAGATAACTAGATTGGACAAAAAAAGGAGAAAGTCAGATATTTTTTTAAAAGATACTAAGTCAGGGGCCAGAGCGATAGCACAGCAGGTAGGGAGTTTGTTTGCCTTGCATGCAGCAGACTGGGGTTTGATCCCCAGAATCCCATATGGTCCCCCAGCACTGCCAGGAATAATTCCTGAGTGAAGAGCCAGGAGTAACCCCTGAGCATTGCTAGGTGTGACCCCCCAAAAAAGGTACTAAGACTTTGTTGCTTTTTTCCTTTATTTGTATTATACCCTCGTGAGGTATTCAATTACAAAGATGTTCATAATTGTTTCTCCGTCATACAGTATTCCAGCACCCATCCATCCCTCCACCAGTGCCCCATTCCTACCACCAATGTCCCCACACTCCCTCCCACCCATCCCCAGTCTGACCCTGTAGCAGGCACCTTTCCTTTTTTTCTTTCTCTCTCTCTCTACTCTCTCTCTCTCTCTCTCAATACTAAGACTTTGAAACTAATGTTTACATTTCTTTTAAAGTAAAAGAATAAAAAGAATAAATTATGCAAATATATGAAAATAAAATAAAGAGCCATTTTAAAATAAACTCAAAGAAATAAAAACACTAAGATCTAAAAAGAGATATACTAAAGGAATAACCAGGAAAATATGACAATTAAAATGTAATATTTATGTACTTAGTAATATACCTTTAATTGAATATTTAATCCTTAAAAATTATTATGTGATTGAATCTACAAGCACCTTAAGTGACCATGTCACAATCTCTGTTGAAATAATAAAACTTTTTTAATTTATATGAGATATTTGAACACAAGCTTTATTTTTTTTTTAATATTTTATTATACCACTGTGAGATATACAATTGCAACGTTGTTCATGTTTGGAGGTTTCGGTCACAAAGTGTTCCAACACCCGCCCTCCACCAGTGCCCATTTCCCACCGCCAATGTCCCCCATTCCCTCCCCTCCCATAGCCTGCCTCCATGGCAGGTTCTTTCTCTTTTCTCTCTCCCTCTTTCTCTTTCCCTTCTCTTATATATATGGTGGATTGCAATACATACACTTATAGGCCATCGTGAGGGGTTTTTTTTGCCTGTATTTAATGGCAAGCTTTATTTTTATATGTTTAGTAATATAGTTATAAAGAAATCGGGGCTGGAGCGATAGCCCAGCGGGTAGGGCGTTTGCCTTGCACGCGGCCTGCCTATGCCGGCCCGGGTTCGATCCCCGCATCCCATATGATCTCCCGAGCACCGCCAGGAGTAATTCCTGAGTGCAGAGCCAGGAGTAACCCCTGAGCATTGCCGGGTGTGACCCAAAAAAGCTAAAAAAAAAAAAAAAAAAAGAAATCTATAGCAAACAATTATAAATAAACACTACACAAGCATACCATTTACCAAAATTGATAATGAACTAGCTACAAAGTATATCTCAACACATAATACCTGATATTTATTAAGACCTCACTCTGTGCTAGGCTCTTGCTAACTGGTTTGATCTTTCACATATGTAAACTATTTGAATTATCACAACCACCTACTCCAATAAGTGTTATTACTAACTTCATTTTAAAGATAGGAAAACATAGGGTGAAAGAAATTAAGAAAATAGCCCCCCCACCCTACTCCAGTGGGTACCATTACTTATCCCTCCATTAAAAATGAACAAAGAGGGGCCAGAGTGATAGCACAGAGGGTAGAGCAAAGAGCCAGAAGTAACCCCTGAACATCACTGGGTGTGACCCAAAAAGGAAAAAAAAAAAAAAAATAAATAAATAAATACATAAATAGATAAATAAATAAATAAATAAATAAATTGGTTCACCTTTAAAAACAATGAACAAACAATCCTAACGCTTAAGAACAGTCTTCAGAAAATTGTGTCTTCTGGTAGAACTTTACAAGAAGAAAACAAATAACCCCATCAAAAAATGGGGAAAAGAAATGAACAGAAACTTCAGCAAGGAAGAAATTCGAATGGCCAAAAAACATATGAAAAAATGCTCATCATCACTAATCATCAGAGAGATGCAAATCAAAACAACAATGAGATACCACTTTACACCACAGAGACTGGCACATATTCAAAAGAGCAAGAACAACAAGTGCTGGCGTGGATGTGGGGAAAAGGGGACACTCATCCATTGTTGGTGGAATGTCGGCTGGTACGGCCTTTCTGGAAAACAATATGGACATTCCTCCAAAGACTAGAAATTGAATTCCCATTTGACCCAGCCATACCACTCCTGGGAATCTACTCTGGGAAACCAAAAATACGCAGCGGAAACACCATCCCTACTTTTATGTTCATAGTGCCCGAAAATCGATGACTGTATAAAGAAGCTTTGGTACATCTACACAATGGAATACTATGCAGCTGATAGGAAAAAATGAAGTCATAAAATTTGCCTATAAATGGATGGACATGGAGAAGTTTATGTTGAGTGAAATTAGCCAGAAGGAGACAGACAGATACAGAATGACTGCATTTATTTGCAAAACATAAATATATATGTACATATTATGATACCAATATTCAAGGTCAAGTGAAACATATATCAGGAGGTCTTGTCAAAGGTGGAAATTATCACAAACGTGTGGGAATCAGAGGCTAGGGTAAGACAGAAAATGGAACAGTGTGCTAACAATTGTCGAGGGTACTAATACCAACCTATAACTTAGTATTAAATAGAGGCAAAAGATACACATGACAACCCTTTAATATATGTTCTGTAATCCATTGTCTGGAAGGGAAGGAAAAGAGAAAGAGAGAGAAAGGGAAAGAAATAAAGAACCTGCCATGGAGGAGGGCTGGGGGAGGGGGAACTGGGACATTGGTGGTGGGAAATGGGCACTGGTGGAGGGATGGGTGCTGGAACACTGTATGACCAAAACCTAAATATGAACTTTTTAATTGTATATCTTTGTAATTGTAAAAATAAAAATTTTTTTTTAAAAATTTGGGAAAAGAAAAAAAAATAAATTTTTAAAAAAAGAACATCGTGCCTTGGGGGCTGGAGTGACAGCCCAGCGGTAGGGCGTTTGCCTGGGTTCTATCCCGGCATCCTATATGGTCCCCTGAGCACCGCCAGGAGTGATTCCTGAGTGCAGAGCCAGGAGATACCCCCTGAGCATTGCCAGGTGTGACCCAAAAAAGCAAAAAAAAAAAAAAAAAGGAAAAAAAGAAAGAAAATCATGCCTAAGCTTATCACATGACTAGTATGAAGACCAACAAAAATAAATACATCTGCAGACATTCATTTTCCTCTTCCCTTCTGTGGTTCCTGAGATCAAACTCAAGGACTTGTACTCTTTTGGTATGTGTTCTGTCACTGCTCCAGAGCTCCAGCAAATATTATTTTTTCTTTTTAGTTTAAAAATGTAAACAGATGTTTACAAATACTGCCCATGTCGTATTTGATATGCCAAAAACCATTAACAATTATAGACCTCATTCCCATGACCTGAAGGAATGGTTTGAGGC
>JAJIBD010031985.1:0-20721 GCA_021461705.1 Cryptotis parvus | reverse complement strand
CCTGCCCTGCAGCTTGACCAGGTGTGTGTGACCTTCCAGGTCATTCAAGAGAACTTTCTTTGGTTTTGGGCCACACCCAGCAGTGATCAGAATTTCCTCCTGGATCGTACTCAGGTGTTACTCTGGCTCTGGGATGCTCTGGGGAAACCCAGGAGGGCTGTAAACAAGGCAAATGTCCCACTCTCTGTCCCTTAATGGTCTTGTTTCCCAAGAAATTAAAAAACTTGTAAAAACTGGAGCAGAGCAACTGAACTCAGCCTTTACATGCAAAGTCACTGAGCTACATTCCTGTCACAAAAATAATGTTAAGTCACTAGGAAGAAGGTTACCAGGACTTAAAGTCTGAGGAGTGTAGTCTCTGTCTGACAGTAAGGGTTTTGTTATGATGGTTAAAAAAAACTTTTAAATGAATAATGGTGATAGCTGTAAAAGATTGGCAATATACCTACTACCACTGAAATATGCCACTGAAATATACCAATTGAATAAAAGTACAAATACTGACGCTCATGTTTTATCTATTTAACCACTATTTGTTTAATATCCTATAAAATCCTAGATACCTAGGATAGCTCTCAATAGTCAAATGTACAAGGCTCAACATGTGAACCAGTGCATAGGTAGTCCAAAAGAAAAGACCTAGCATGCTGGAGATAATGGATTAGAGCCAAAGAAGTCCAAACCTATACTTTAGTGGCAGATGTGCTTAAGTTTCTAGAACAACAGTGTAAACAATTTTAGCTGATTCCCTATAGTGTTGGTGTTTCTGTAATCAGGAATTACTGAATGAACACAGATACAACATTTTGACTTCTCAAACGATTTTTAGATAATGCATTTAGTGAGGGGAAAAGGAAAGTCTCAGTAAATTATTATCTGCATTGGGAGATCTATTTAAAAGTTAAGAATCTGCAACACTGCATGAGTTGAGAACTAAATATTATCTTCTTTTTCTTGTAGCTATTTTAGCCTTTCTCAATCCAATCTCAAGGGGTCAGAAAGATAATCTGGGGTCAGGTGCTTGCCTTGCACACAGCCACCCTGGGTCTGATCTCCCCAAACCGCTTATATTCCCACCAGCAGAGTCAGAAGGGCCTCAAAAGCAACATTCATACACAAGGACACAAACACTAACAGTGCCACAAAAATCTGTGACAGCAACTTGTGGGGTGTTTTTATTGCAGTACTAGGTTTCAAAACATTCTCTAGCTCCCTGTACACAATTTTGTCTCATTTTCTCACTGTCCCTTCCTTGTATGGCAAACTTTTCTGAATTAGTACCAACAAGTCTGGCTAACTACCATAATTTGCTTCTCAGTCCAAGTGGCCCCATTTGATCTTGAATGCCCCAGATACCCCAAGTGTAGGGATTAACAAGCTCACTCAGGACACACACACCTGGCACTCCATGGAGGCTGGTTTGATTCAAACAGATGCCAAAGATCATCCCACTGCAACCAAACACGCTTTCTTTAAAAAACTCGGAAGCTTAAACTGCCCATAAAATAATATATCTCTACTCTAACAGGCTTAACCCTTTGTTTTCATAGTCTGGACTAATAACTTAAGGAATCTAGTGCACCCAACAGTATTCCAGGAAAGGAAGGTGGGTGGGCCCCAGAGAACAGAAGAATGTGCATAGAGGAAAACCACTAATTTGACCTAACAATATACAAATTATAAAATTAAGCCACCAAACGGCATGTTCTTTCAATCATCACCACATTAAAAATAAAATTAGAAACAAAAGCCTTATCAAGCCATCCTAATTTAGACAAACTAGCCAACAGCCCCAAGTAACTCTCAGCTGCAGAAAATAAACTTCGCGGGCTAGAGAGGCCAGCAGGTAGGGCATTTGCCTTGCCTGTGTCAATCTGGATTCCAACCTCAGCACCCCATGTGGTCCACAGAGCCCAACCAAGAGTCAACCCCAGCACCCATATATATGGTCCACAGAGCCCAAACTAAGAGTCGAATAAACCCTAAGCACAGACCAGTTTGAAGACCTAAAAAAAAAACCTAAAAAAAAGTAAACAAACAGAAATGACAAGCTAATTTGTTCTGAACATGAAACATTGTTTCCTTTAAAGATTCACAGCGATAGGCCGATGGATAGCACCATTTGCCTTGCACGTCTGACTCCAGGTTGGATCCTGGTGTCCCATATGGTCCTCCAGCTCCCCAGCATTCCATATGGTCCCCAGCCCACCAGAAGTAATTATTGAGCGAAGAGTCAGGGAGTAACCCCTGAGGGTCGCGGTGTGGACCTAAAAGCAAAAAAAAAAAAAAAAAAATTTACATTATAGAAGAATTTCCTTCAAGCTAAGAACCCAGAACTTTATGCTAACTTTTCAAGCTTCCAGTTTTGAGTCACCTCCCGTTTCCCTAAACTCTGCTGAAAGAGATGGAAAGAATCTTGAGAATTTTCCTGAAAATGTGTAGGAGGGATCCTGATACTCAGGTGCATGCCTGAAATTATTGCCAACTGTATTGTTCATTAGTGCCTCAATTAAAACGAAAGAAAAACCCCAAGTGATGGAGAAGGAAGGGCCACATTTTCTCAGTTAGGGCTCTCGCCAGAAACCAAACTGTTGAAAGTCAAATGCAGTCCTTTGGTGGGTGTCTGGATGAGCTTCCTCACATTCCTCTGGGATATTTTTGAAGACCTGAAATCAAAAGTCACTTCTTTAGCCCTTGTAGGGTGAATCCTGCTTACTTCCATCTGTAAAAACATACCAGGGGGCCGGAGCGATAGCCCAGCGGGTAGGGCGCTTTCTTATAGTGCCGGCTCAGCCGCCCAGGTTCGATCCTCGGCATCCCATATATGGTCCTCCGAAGAATCACCAGGAGCACCCTGAGTGCAGAGCCAGGAGTAAACCCCTTGAGCATCGCCGGGTGTGACCCAAAAAGCAAAAAAAAAAAAAAAAAAATCACATACCATTTCAGTTCACCCAAAGAGGCAAATATTAGGGATGGAGGGGTGTGGGGAGTGTAGGAGGTGGGGTGTTCACAGAAAATTCCCATGGCATTACCTAAGTGAATATTAGTGAATTTTAATCATTAATCACAGTACATGCATTAGATCTAGCAACCAATAATAAGGGGGGAGAGAATAAACTATTAACTCCTCTTTTAAGCACTTTTTCCTATTAAATAAAGCCTACACAAAGACCCATTTGCAATGTACTGATATGAGCACTATGATAAATTTATCATTGTGCGCTCTAAGAGTTATGAAAATTAATGTCTTGTAAAATAGAAAGTCTGTAAATTAGAACTAATCCAATATCCTAATGATCGGAAATAATTTTTCCAGAGCACAGACTCTGTCAAGAAAATTTCAAATTCACACCAAATAAGAACAAACACCTAGAATGGTTACTATGCCAGCTTTGGACCATAATTCAATTCATCTAAAATGAAACTGTATCTGGATTGAAAAAACAAAAACACCACTACCTATATGGAGGAGAAACAAGACCTAACCATTTGCTTGTCCCATCCAGTTTGTTTTCCTAAAGTTTCACAGTAGCTTGAGTGTGATGATGTGCCTTGAATGTATGACACTACACCAGGTCAGACCCCAAACCTATCCCATAAAGTGACAAATGGACATCCAGCCAGAGATTCTGCCTCTCCCCATTCAAACATGTAGATAGCTCCTCCCATCAGAATTCCATGTCACCTGTACTGGCACTGATGCAGCTCGTAGGTGGTCCACAGTTGCTTTAAAAGTGTTACAGAAAGATTACAATATTAAACAATGTCACAGAAAATGCCTAAACGCAATGTCGCCAGCACAGAAAATGAGGCAAAGAATCTGAGTACTTCCAAAGGATTTTTTTTCCAACTTTTTGGTCTTCCTCCACAACCTTTAGACAAATAAACTGCAGACAATGTTGTCCCCCGTAGAGGAATGTATCATCAGAGTCTAGGTACATGCTACAAGCTAGCCTGCCTTATCCCCACACCCAATGCAGTGTCTCCCCAAGTATACACTGTATCCATCCATCTAGTCCTTTTGACCAATTTTTTGGTGTAAACAACATTGTTCATTATTATTCAGGACACCAATGGAGGTACCACTTGAAACCTACAAGACAGTAGACAGCACTGAATCTTGCCCCCAAGTCGCCTGCAATAGGTGGAGCAACCCCACAAACTATAGAATGAATGTCTACTATGTATGCCGTGGGCACTGAGGAAGAAAAGTGGTTGTCAAGGTAAAGCTCAGAATGCCACACCCTGTAGCTGAAAAAATCTACACGTACTTGAACAGGAAAGGGCTGGGACACGGTTCGTGTCACCTCAAGAACCGCACAGACCCCAGTGCATGGTCTTAGGCTCAGGTATACACTAGAGCGCAGTGGTGGTATAGGCAGTAAAGACTGCAACAACACTTGTGCTCATGGCCACAGTACAGCTGGAGGCACTTCCCTTGCATGCAGGCTCCAGGGGGTTTACCCCCAGCACAGCCTATGGTCCTCAAATGCTGGGCAGGAAGTGGAGCCTGAATGCAGAGCCAGCGGCCCTGAGCACTACCAGACGCACCTCCGGCCTCCTACAAAAAAGGTAAAGCACAAAACAAAGATCATTTTAACTTCAGAGCACCAGAAGAAAAAAAGAAAGAACAGTTTAATATGGAACATCCCAGAGCTCGCAAAAAACACAAATTCAGGACTCACAAGGTTCAGCAGAGTTTAAAGAACGCAGAAGAGGGGTCATATAGCCCAGCGGGTAGGGCGTTGTTTTGCGTATCGCTGCCGGGCTCCAAAGCGCCCGGTTCGACCCCCGCATCCTGGCATCCCGAGCACCCGCCAGAGTAATTCCTGAGTGGTGAGCCAGAGCAACTGAGCATCGCTGGGTGTGACCCAAAAAAAGAACAAGCAAGTGATAGACCACACAGAGCCTGGAAATCACCAGAAAGTTCACCTTGATCCAGAGGTCACGGAAGCCACCACAGGTTTTAAGCAAGCAGCGACTACTTTCATTTCGCTTTAGACTGGCGTTCCGCACTGGACATGAGTAACCACAAACCAGGGTCTGATGATTCTCTGAACAATTCCCTATGCCCAGTAAGCTAGAAAACAACTAAAGAGTCAGTCACAGCCTCTTGTTAAGATTGTTTCTGTAATCAAATGTAAAATATAAGACACAATACAGACGGAACATGTAATGTGAAGAACTTTAAAGAAATTCAAGAACAGACTTTAGACGCCTGTTTTGGGGTGACACTAGAGCTTGGGGAGCTCTTGCTGGCTGAGTTCTCAGTACAGTGATAGAACCGTGGTCTCCTGTATGCAAAGCATTTGCTCAAGTCCACAGAACCATCTCACTCAATCTGAAGAATGGCCTCATGGTCTGTCATAAGATCTGAGATCACACCTTTCTCAATGTTATATCTAAAGTTTTATAAGCTTTCACAAAAATGTAATCAGTTTTAAATGACAGAGTCTTAGACACATCTGTTCACATGGGCACGCTTACATATGATAGCTTTAGAAAAAGACTGCCAGAATGAACTTTTTAAAAATGGAAACTGGGTATGCTTCCAGAGTAAATAATCCAAAATCTTCATTACTAGATGGAAGCTTTCTTGGTTCCAAAACCTTTACAATCGATGTTTAAAATAGCCAGGTTTTCTTCTCATCATTCCATACGTTTAACATGGGGGGCTGTACAAAATCAAAATGTCTTGGCAGGCCGGAGTAATAGTTCAGCAGGGAGTATCGCTGCACGCCAACCCATCTGATTCCCCGCATCCCATATGGTCCCCTCGTGCACCACCAGGAGTAACTCCTGAGCATCGCTGTTATGGCCCAAAAAGGAAAGAAATAGATAAATGAATGAATGAATACCTTACATTTCTATATTCCCATAAGCTTCTATAATGAAAGAATAACCTTATAGTTAAAAGACACTTAAATACAAATTATTTATTATGGACCTGAATTCAACCACTTACTGAAGGGACCGGCTCAATGGAGATTTGCATATATCAGTCAATCAGCCACACTCCAGGGTGAGTCAGTATTCAGATACTAACCAGCTCAGAACTTTGAAGGCCTGGGAGAGAAGCAACAGCACAGCAGTACAGTGCTTGCCTGTACACTGCCAACCCCGTTCAATTCCTGATACCCATACATCCCTGAGTACTACTAAAGTGATCCTAAGCCAGGGATAAGCCCTAAGCACAGCTGGATGTGTGTATCTCAAAAAAATAAATATCTGAAGATGGCGTTCTCCCCCATGCTACCTCCATAAACCAGTTGAGAACTGCTAAACTACTGACGAACTATCAACCAATCTTGGCACAACCCCTCAGAGACCACCACCTTTGACAACTTTCACCTCCCTGAAACCAGTGCTCGCTTAATCAGAATTTCACCTACAGTACAAGTCAGGCAGGTGTTAGGCTCAATCTAATGATCTAAAGTAGCTCTGAAGCTGCTAAAATGACTTAGCACTTATTTGCCATGTATCTTCCTCTAAAGAAGAAGTAATTAAAATCTCTGGATAAAAAAAAAAATTATCACTTAGATTCTAATCCACCTCGAAGTCCCAAGTAGAACAAACAGGTGGTCTCTCAGTCACTGAAGGCAGGCAGCTATGAATTGGCATGAAAGGGCCTGAATGGTTGGTTCCTCCCCCACAAACAGGATGTTTAATTCTAGCACAAGATGTTGAGAACAAACCCTAAAACTCAATCCTCTAGTAAGTAGTAGTCTGATCAGAAAAAAAGCAACAAACTGAATATCCGAAGAGACAGGCAAGGGTGGGGATAAATCTAATAAGAGAATGTCAACCATGAGACTTGGTTGATCCAGGTGATTCTACATACCCCAAAACAATTCATAATAATTAAAGTTCCAAACCAATCTTTGGTTTTGACTTTAAAGAAAATAGGGGGAAAAAAAGGCATAAATATGGGCTATTAGAATGGCCAAAATCTAAAACACTGACAACAATCATCAACTCGCATATGAAGCAAACAAAATCACTTCTCACCTTTGCTGGTCAGAATGCAAAAAAATTATGGGACAGTCAATTTGGAAGACTGTTTCTTTGAAGTTTCTTAGCACAAATTAAAACAAACATCTTAGCATAAGTAACCTAGCACATTCGCTTCTTTGATAATAACCTAATGTAAGTAAAAATCTCGTCCATATACCCCGCACTAAAAAATCTGCACACAAGTAGTTATAGCTTCATCTACAATTGCTAAAACTTGAAAGCAAGACCTTCAATAACTAACAATTCACTATGGTTCATCCAAATAATAGAATATCATTCAACATTAAAAAGAAACAGAGCCATCGTCATAAAAATTATATGGAGGCAAATTAAATGCTTATTACTGAGAAAACCATCTGAAAACCTAAAATACTTTATGATTCCAACTATAGTATAGTCCTGGAAAAGTCAACCATGGGGATAGTAAAAAAGAATTATGGTGAAAAGTTAGAAGGGATAAAAGGCAGGCACAGCATATAATCCCCAAGCACCAGGAGTAATTCCTGAGCAAAAGCCAGAGTAACCCCTGAGCATTGCTGGGTGTGGACCCAAAGAAAAAAAAAAAAGGCAAGGCACAGAGGGCTTTCAGAGTCCTGATTTATTCTCTGATACTGGGCAAATATAAACTTTTATCAAACCTATAAAATATACACCAAGGGGTGAGCGCCTTAATGTAAACTATGCACCTTGGATGATCAAGAAGTATCAGTTCACAGATAACAATTCTCACCATCATCACCCTTCCTGAAGACAGGAAGAAGATGGGAAATCAGCAACTAGATGGGAAATCTCTGTACTTTATACAGTCAATTGTATTTGCACCTAAAACTGCTCAGAAAAATGAAGTCCGATTGAAAATCAGAAAAATGGATACTTCTTCTTTTGTAGGATATGACTAACAATGTACCCCTTCCTACATGTGTTCAGGGAAAGGGGTAAAAATACCCTATAATTACCTGGTGTCCCCAAGCACAAAACCACAATAAAGGTACTAGTAACAGGAAGCATGCAACAGAACTACGGCACCTCTCTTCCTTCAAATTAAATAGTAAGTACCTACCGATAGTGCAGTGGTTAAGGCACTTTGCATGAGGCTGGAGCTGGTTCAACTTTGTAATTTAGTCCAAGCACCACCTGAGAGGAGTATATATAGAGCAAATCCTGACACTACTAAAACAAAATTTAAAAGAAATATAAATTAAAAATGATAAATCTAGCAAAAGCCTCTACTGATATTATTACCCCCGCAAACCTTCTACGCAGCTACTAAAAAGCACATGAGTTGTTACAGGTTGTGCAGCTTAAACTACGATGATTTTGTCCATAATGAACTCTTTGCATCCACAGACCCCCTTAACGGAATCACACACATTTGTCCTTCAAATAACAACCTGAGAGACTAAACTTGTCCACACAATTTGGGTCCCAGGTCAGTTACCCAAAAATTTTAAAAATGGAACCTCTGAGTATCCAACACCTCCTCACAATAACACTAAAATAGTAAAAGCAAAACTACACAATTTATCAACTATATTAATAGAGATTAAGAAGAACTGAGAGGCTTTATGAAACTTATAGACTGTCATCTACAGCCATTTCACAATTTCATCTTATAGGATCAGAGAACATTTTGGTAAAACAATTTAGTTGGAGATCAGTTTTAGTGGAGGTGCAGAAAGCTGCCCACTGTACACTCTCTCCAAACTGAGTGTTCACAAGACCTCTGGATCTTATTCTCCAGGAATGAATGTTGTCCTAACAAAGCCACCCGCGCTTATGTGCAAATTTTACAGACCTACTACTTATAACATGGTCAATGTGTGAAACAGATAACCCTTTCATAGTATCTCTACTCTGCTCCTCCCTCCCAAAACCAACAAAAACAGGGTGAATTGCTCCCAGTATGCAAGAAGCTAGAGGTACTGCTTCATGTCTTTAACTCTTGTCTTTTATATTCTCCAGAAGACTAACCCTCTCATTTGCCACCTCGAATCTTTAAATAAACTGTTTCTACCAACTTTCCTGTTCTCAAACCCCGTTCAGCAGAGAGACATCTCTCTTGGCCACTGTGTAGTATCAAGAAGGTGTGTAAGTGGTTGCTTCTGTAAATGCTCTCTCCCTTTCCAGCAAAAAGGACATTTGAACTACCTTTGGGAGGTATGATATTGCTCAAATTCCATTCACCTGGACTTGAGCACAATCAATTTCCATTTGAGCCGCTAATTATACTGAAACTTTGATGGAAAGAAACTGTTGCTTTCTAAACAAAGCAGGATTGCAATCCAGTTTCTTGCATAAGCCTCCGCATTGCAAGAGCCCCAGCCTCTTCTCACTGCAGAGCAGCACCTTAGATCCGACCCTTGCATCCTCAAGTTGTGACGATCTTCGCTCCATCCCCAAATTGTATGCACCCCATCTGAACGTTCAGCAATGAGCCATCATGCAGCAGCCATGGCAATTTATCCCTAGACTCTTTGACATTTTCTTCTTCCTGGCTGGCAACTGTTTTCATCTCGAATAGGGTTGTCTGTACAGGGAGCCCTGTATGTTAATGATTTAAGCTGGCATCTGGTAAGGCTGTGTGTGAGATACACATTGTTTTTTTCCAGTTAGGTTTCACTTCATCGGTTTCGGCAGTATGTGGCCTTCTAACTGCCTGCTATGCTCTGCTGGGAGATTTATACACCTAATCGCAACCTCTTTCAGGGACGCCTGGACGGGGCGAAAAACAGAACTGCCAGCCTTTGACCCTCAAGGCCTCCTGAATTTTGACTCTAGCCTGAACTCAGGCAATATATCCCCTAGATGTTCCACCAATGGAGCAAACACATTGCACATCGTGCAGAGAGATGGTAGCTCCTGCCCCTGATTTCAACCTAACAACGCTTCAAACCCTTTACTCTGCCCCAGGTCGAAGATGTTGCGTTCTCCGGGCTGTCTACGCTTCCACAACTCCGCCACCGAAAGGACTTCTGAACTGAGGTGGGCGCATCAGCTCGCGGTCCCCGCCCTTCCTGGCGATCCTGGCCAGAAAACTCCACCTCCCAGATTCCCGGCCACTTGCTCCTGCCCTCCCGGGCGAGCCTGCTCTAGCGCCGTCCCTGATGGTTTAAAACAAGTGACCAGTCCAGCTGTGTCACCCCACGTACTCAGCCAGGCCCCCCCGGAACAGGCCCCACTTCCCTCTCCTCCTTTAACCTCGGCTCCCTAGACTCTGAACGCACCCCTCGGGCACGCCAGGACTGAAAACTCCCATGCCGCCCCCCAGTCTTGCGCAGATTTGGCTCTGCCCGGAGGGCCTCCTCCCCCAGAACCGAAAGGGAACGTGGGTCCCGGCAGCCTTCTGGTTTGCTGGGCAAGGGGCCTGGACTGCGGGGAGCGCAGTCCCACGTAGTCCCGAAAGACGATCTCCCTCTCTCCCACCCCAGAGCCGGCAGATCGCGGCAGGGGTGTGCGTTGCCTAAGGGTCCCCGGCCCGGAGGAGCCTGAAGAGTCAGGGTGCAGTTCTCCTAGAGCGGGCGGGGAGGTCGGCGCTGCGCGCCCGGGGTACTCACGATGGTCACGCTGGCTTTGCGCAGTCGCGGTTCCCCTCCTCCTGCAGAGCCTTGCACTTGAGTTTGTAGGTCTCAGCTCGATCTTCAGCACCTTGTCTTTTTGCTGCAGCAGGCCAGGCGGTTGGTGTGAGCTCCTTTAGGCGGAACAAACGGCGAGATGACAATGCCCCCGACTTCCCCACCGCCGCCGCGTTTAACCGCCGCCACCGCCGCCGCCCGAGGTCGACGAGCAGGACGACCGTACGCGGCCGAGCTGCTGTGTGCCCCGCCCCGTCCGGTGTCGCGCTCTCGCCTGGCGCTGTCCCTCTTGGTACGTGGCACAGGAGAAGAGGAGGGAGGAGGTGGAGTGAGGGAGGCGGCGGCGGTGAAGGCGCTGGGCCTGCGCATGAGTGGGCGCCGGGCGAGCACAGGGGACGCCGAGCTGGGCGCCTGGCAAGGGCGCAGACTGGGAGCGGCGGCGAGAGAAAGAGAGGGATCCTCCGCTGCCAAGGGACTCCTCTGCCAGAGAACAGAGACCCCGCCGGCTGGGCAGTATTGCACTGGGGCTCGCTCCAGCCGGGCCTGGCGCGCTCACTAGGCCGCTTCCCTGCAAAGCGCTGGCCCAGCTGGGAGCCGCCCCGCCACGCCCCCCCCCGGCGTCCTCCCACTAGCGAGCGACGCGCGGACACGGCGGTGCGGGGAGCCGGGCCCACCCTCGCGTCGCTCGAAGCCAGCCGCACGCGTTTCAGCCTGGAGGCCTCCGAGCCCCCCCCACTTAAGCCTACGGCCGGCCGGCCTGCCGGCCGCAACCGCTCCTGGGAAGAGGAAACGCAGTCCCCCATTAGCTTCGCAGGTGCCGGGGACACGTGGAAAGGTCAGCCGGGCCTGGGTGGTAGACCTGGCCGCGTCCTGGCCCCATCTTCCGCCACTGCGTGTGCTCGTAGTCTCCTCTGTCTGTTGCTAACGTACACGCAGCCCGGCAGTTTGTTTTCCCGGAGCACAATACTTTCTGGAAGCTTTGGGGAATAAGCGCTAGGAGAACAGAAAGTTCCTGCCTGCCAGGTCAGGACCAGTGTGGGGTGACGCCAACGGCGCCACAGGTTAACATCGTCCAGGAAGAATTTACAGCGGACTCACAGACCTCTTCACTCCTGCTCCTAATCTGGAAACTACGCTGCGCCTCGATTGTTTTAAACTAGGGTGCAGTCTTTCAGCTATCTTTTCAAGCAGTGCTAGGGACGTCATTCAGTAGGATTAAACACTAACAGTAAACCTATCCCAAAAGCCAGGGGAAATAAATAAACACTTTGGGTGGACAAAACAGAGCCTCACCTGCGATTTCTAAAAAGCAAACTCAAGACAGAATTATATTCTAGAGTATTGATGATTGTGTGGGAGGGATATAAAATCATCGATCTTGTCTGTTATCTATCCACTCCTTTGAAAATTTAATAGGTCGAAAATAAACATTCTCACTCCTGTTCTCATTTTTGAAGCATAAGAAATTCACAGTACCAAAAAAAAAAAGAAAGAAATTCAGAGTACGTAAACTTTTATTCCTCCTGCGCCCTAAGAGAGGCTCTTTTTTGAAATTGACCCAGCAGGTGAGATGATTCTAAACACTTTGAACTGTTGTTTCGAAACAGCTTTCCCTAAACAAAAAATTGGAAAACGAAACTGACCAGACTCGTTTTTTTTTTCAAATAGTCAATGGAAGAACAAACACGTGGACACAGAAAATAGAACCCAAAGTGTTGAGTATTTTTTCTACTATTTTTGAACTCTGAAAGGTATTATGTTTGAGAAGGATAGAGAGGTGATTTAAATGGTTTCTATTCCCACCTATTCTTAAAACAGAGTTTGAGCTGGAAAACTAAACTGTTAGCCAGTGGTTAATGGAAACTAAAACTCCAAGTGTTCAATGACATCATCTTTTACTCAAGATGTTTGCTTCCAGAGAAAGCTCAGACAAGTGCTATTACAACTCCAAATTACTCCTAGTTACTTATTTAATGTTGGGAAGACTTCTGAAGTTAGACACCGTTCCGCAGCCGAGGAACGGGGAGGGAATTTTTTGCACTAGCTCCGAAACATGCATCTAATATGTACATTTCTCTGTTGGAAGAAATAATCTCAATTGTTTTCCAAATGGAAATCATTTTCAACGAAAATAATTTACTCTCTCACTTTGAAGATCTGGTAGTGGGACAGGCAGCTTGTTAAGTTGGAAACAGCTTCGGGAAAACTGACTTGCTGTGAAATCGAAGAGTAAACTAGAGGAGCGGCTTCACAGGGGAAACCCAGATTTAACAGCATTCTTTCCACTTTATTAGCACCCGTAATGGAATCTCAAGAGCGGGTCTGGTCCCCATACTTCACAAGTTTCTATTGTTCCCACCCCATAGAATCTTAAAGCTTCCACATTTTCAAAGCTTGTTGCAACAGAGACTAGTTCCTTCCATGCAGAGCGGGGGCAAGCTAGCTATCTGACGGTTTATCACTCCGCTAACTGCCTCAAAAAGGCGGACTTGCAGCTTCAAGTCAGCAGAGGGGTGGAGTTTACAAGAGGTTGGTTTTTTAAAGGGACCACGTTAACTGGTAAAGTCAAGAGCGGTCTAGAATACAATTGCAAAAAAACTGCAGTTTGACGTGGTTCTTCTAGGCAATAAACTGTATAGAAGACTTTGTGAGAAAAACCATCTTCCAAACGGTTTTCTGCTGATGCAGATGGGGACAAAATGGGAATTTTTTTTTCTCACTATGCTTTTTATTGTTATTGCAAAGTAGTAGCGTGTCTAATTTTCTACTTCTTGTAAAAAGTGATTCCTCTTATAAACAGATCATTTATCACAACATTGGTTCAGTAATAGCATTACAATGGAAACACTGGTTACAAAACCAATAACATCATTATAAAACTCCTCAGCTTCTGGAGGAAATGAATCAGAAGGATAAATGGTAGTAGGAGCTACCTGGAGGAATAAGAGAGAAATGTAGAAATCACTTCCATCAGAAAAATAATAAAATTTACCTTTGCGCTAAATTCAAAACTGGAAAAAAAAATTGAACAGCCAAAGGGGGAGAAAAAAATGCCTGATAATCCAATTGCAAAAGCTCAGCATCAAATATTTATTTGTCTAATGCCACTGTGCAGTTAGTTTTACTCCCTACCCTCCACAATTTCTAATGTAAAAATCAAAATAATGGCAGAAATTACAGAAAAACTGTTGTTGTTCCATTTGTGATGACTCGCAAAATGAAATGTTGCATACTATTGGCAAATCAAATACAAGTGCTTTTGTTACATCTGAGTGGTGATTGAAGGACATACCATTACAATTTTGAGAAGAAAGGGAAGAAGCTAAATAAGAATGGGTTCACACTGAGTTTCTAAATTTAGATAAATCATGGGAGAGAGTGCCAACTTCTGCTAACATTTTTTTTTTTTTTTTATTTTTTTTAGGTCACACCCGGCAATGCTCAGGGTCTCTCCTGGCTCTGCACTCAGGAATCACTCCCTAGCAGTGCCTGGGGAACCATATGGGATGCTGGGGATGGAACCTGGTCGTTATGGGGCCGGCGCGTGCAAGGCAAATACCTACCCGCTGAGCTATCGCTCTGGCCCCCCTGCTATCATTTCTACAAGATATTTGATAACTCTCCTGGGTGGTGAGGAGATAATCACACCCAGTGGTACTCACTGGCCATTCCCAGCTTAGTGTCCTCTAGTAGGTCCTAGGGGACCATGCAAATGCTAGGGAACCAAACATAGGCCCCAACATGCAAAGAATGTTCTTCAGGTCTTTGAACTATATCCTGGTCCCAAAAGGTTTAATGTTTAATTTACTTTTTACTTATTTATTTAGCCTTATTTGTTTTAGCTTTACTTATTTAATGATTTAGATTTATTTGTTTAAAGATTTAGCAGATATAACTAGTCCCTCTGGTCTAATACAAGCTTTCTCAAACCTGGCATGTGACACGTGAGGCCAGATTTGCTTTGCTGGGGAAAGAATATTTGTGCATTCAGGATAATTCTCAGTAGTATCTCCAGCCCAAAACTCATTGAGGTACGTTTGAGAACCACTGATGAAGTAGAACAATTACTTTTGCAAAGCAAAAAGCAGGTTAACTTTCAAGTCTCTTTCTGGGCAATATATTGATTACCACTACCTTGAGAATTGCTATCTTGAGATCTCTTTCGTTTCACATTCCCACTGTCAAGAGAAAATCCTAGACCTAAATTCACCACTTCGCCACATTTTCTGCCACACTGTTTTGATCACCCCATTTCTTCAATATGCTTCTTTTAAAAATATACTGTATGCTTTTAGCAAATTAGCTTTGCATTTAATAGCTCATCCAGGCAAGGGATAATGGCTACCAAATAAATTCTCTATCTCTTCTGGCTCTGGTTGGGTCCATCCATTATTGGTTCACATGAATCAAAGCCTGCTTCTAAAGGCAGCAGTCTACGGGCTATAGGGGATGGGGCAATTGCCATGGCCAGCTGACCTAATTTCACTACCTGCTGTCCCATATGGTCCCCTGATGACCACCAAGGGTAATTTCTGACTGTTAAGACAGGAATAACCCCTTAAGAATTTGAGTGCTAGGCCCAAAAACAACAACAACAAAAAACACAGCAGTTAAAAGAAATAAATCATCAAAGGAAGTAAAGAACAATTTCAATTTAAAAATGAAGCATGAAAGCCAAAGCGGTAACACAGTGGGGAGGGCATTTGCCTTGCATGTGGGCGACCTGTTCAGTCCCGGTATCCCATGTGGTTCGGTGCACCGCCAGGAGTAATTCCTGAGCACAGAGCCAGGACTAACCCTGTGCGACTCGCAAGGTGTGACCCAAAAAAAAAAAGAAATAAGCATGATTTTTGCCTTGACATTTGATGGTCAACAATATTTAAAACTTGTCTTAAGATAGAACATCTAGAATTGGTAATCAAGAAATGTTTTTAAATCCTTCTAATTATAAAGTACGCAAAGAAAGTAAACAAAAATCCCCAAATTCCAGACTCCAGATGCTGCAGTACACTGTTGCCTGGAGCCTCTGCATCTTGCCTGGAGTTACCTTTGCATCACCAGGTAAGACACCAAAAGCAAAATAACAATAACAGTGGTAAGAAAAGACTTGATGGTCGGGAGGGAGCGGCCAACCCAGGTGGCCCCAGACATCCCATATGGTCCCCTAACTGCCAGGGAGTTATTCCTGGATTGCAGAGCCAGGAGTAACCCCTGAGTATTGCCAGGTGTTCCCTGGCAATTTTAGAGATATATATATACTGGCAATAAAATATAAAAATATATTTTATGGCAATAAAATAAAAATATACTGGCAATAAAAAATAAAATAAAGCTGAGATTATTTCTGTCTGTGTGTTAAAAGATTAAAAAAAAAAAAAAGAAAAGATTTGGAGATAGGTTAATCTAATGACTTTGTTGCAATAAAAAAAGTAAAAATGGGCCAGAGTGATAGCACAGCGGGTAGGGCGCTGCCTTGCTCTTTGCGCAGTTGACCCAGGTTCAATCCCCAAGCATCCCATATGGTCCCCTGAGCACCGCCAGGAGTAATTCCTGAGTGCAGAGCCAGGAGTAACCCCTGAGCGTGCCAGGTGTGACCCAAAAAGCCAAAAAAAAAAAAAAAAAGTAAAAACAATGATTCACTTACGTTTGTTAACTGATGAATGTTAAAAACTTAAGTTTGACTGGAGGTATAACCCAAGGTAAAGCACATGTCTTGTATGTGTGAATACTTGGGTTTGATCCCTGGCACTACAAAAGGAAAGAAAACATAATCACTAAATACACACACACACACACACACACACACACACACACACACACTCACACACATACACACAGTTATTATTTTGTTTTACTTAAGTTATTTTTGAGTAAAAACATAATCACTAAATTCTTACACACACTCACATATACACACACAGTTATTTTGTTTTACTCAAATTATTTTTTGAAATTTTATTTTACTTTAGGCACCATTGTGGTTTACTGCTGTTACTGGTAGCATGACTGGAATGTCAGCTTCCCTCAACCATGGTCCAACTCCTCATTAAACCCTCCTCTCCTCCTTCTGCCTTGGTCAGCTGCCTAGACCAGGTCTCAGTTTCTGCTGCCTTGGGGACTTGTTTTTTCCTTTGCTATTTCTTTATATGAGAGCTCTGGAATATGAGAGAGATCATTCTGTTTCTGGATTCGAGGGATCATTCTAAATCTGTCCTTGACTAGTTTCACTCAGCAAGATACTCTTCAGATCCAAGCCAAATAGTATTCTGTTGTGTATATGTACCATAGCTTCTTTATCCAGTCATCTGTTCTTGGACACTTAAGTTGTTCCAGATTTAGGATATTGTGAATAGTGCTGCAAATGAACATTGGAATGCAAATATCTTTTCTAAATAGTTTTTGGGCCCAGTAGTGGAATTTTTTAATTTCCTGATCAGTCAAAAAGAACAAAAGAGAGCAGCAAATACTTGCTCACTAGGAAGCTTTAAAAAATAATAAAAGGAGAAAAGTTTGCCAGGAAATAAATTGAAATCACACACATTCATATCATAATTATAAAATTTATGCAAATATGAAGAAGCATTATAACTGTAATTGAACCCTACCTATTTAAAAAAGATAACTAGATTGGACAAAAAAAAGGAGAAAGTCAGATATTTTTTAAAAGATACTAAGTCAGGGGCCAGAGCGATAGCACAGCAGGTAGGGAGTTTGTTTGCCTTGCATGCAGCAGACTGGGGTTTGATCCCCCAGAATCCCATATGGTCCCCCCAGCACTGCCAGGAATAATTCCTGAGTGAAGAGCCAGGAGTAACCCCTGAGCATTGCTAGGTGTGACCCCCCAAAAAAGGTACTAAGACTTTGTTGCTTTTTTCCCTTTATTTGTATTATACCCTCGTGAGGTATTCAATTACAAAGATGTTCATAATTGCTTCTCCGTCATACAGTATTCCAGCACCCATCCATCCCCTCCACCAGTGCCCCATTCCTACCACCAATGTCCCACACTCCCTCCCACCCATCCCCAGTCTGACCCTGTAGCAGGCACCTTTCCTTTTTTCTTTCTCTCTCTCTCTAACTCTCTCTCTCTCTCTCTCAATACTAAGACTTTGAAACTAATGTTTACATTTCTTTAAAGTAAAAGAATAAAAAAGAATAAATTATGCAAATATATGAAAATAAAATAAAGAGCCATTTTAAAATAAACTCAAAGAAATAAAAACACTAAGATCTAAAAGAGATATACTAAAGGAATAACCAGGAAAATATGACAGTCTAAAATGTAATATTTATGTACTTAGTAATATACCTTTAATTGAATATTTAATCCTTAAAAATTATTATGTGATTGAATCTACAAAGCACCTTAAGTGACCATGTCACAATCTCTGTTGAAATAATAAAACTTTTTAATTTATATGAGATATTTGAACACAAGCTTTATTTTTTTTAATATTTTATTATACCACTGTGAGATATACAATTACAACGTTGTTCATGTTTGGAGGTTTCGGTCACAAAGTGTTCCAACACCCGCCCTCCACCAGTGCCCATTTCCCACCACCAATGTCCCCCATTCCCCTCCCCCCTCCCATAGCCTGCCTCCATGGCAGGTTCTTTCTCTTTTCTCTCTCCCTCTTTCTCTTTCCCTTCTCTTATATATGGTGGATTGCAATACATACACTTATAGGCCATCGTGAGGGTTTTTGCCTGTATTTAATGGCAAGCTTTATTTTTATATGTTTAGTAATATAGTTATAAAGAAATCGGGGCTGGAGCGATAGCCCAGCGGGTAGGGCGTTGCCTTGCACGCGGCCTGCCTATGCCGGCCCGGGTTCGATCCCCGGCATCCCATATGATCTCCCCGAGCACCGCCAGGGAGTAATTCCTGAGTGCAGAGCCAGGAGTAACCCCTGAGCATTGCCGGGTGTGACCCAAAAAGCTAAAAAAAAAAAAAAAAAAAAAAGAAATCTATAGCAAACAATTATAAATAAACACTACACAAGCATACCATTTACCAAAATTGATAATGAACTAGCTACAAAGTATATCTCAACACATAATACCTGATATTTATTAAGACCTCACTCTGTGCTAGGCTCTTGCTAACTGGTTTGATCTTTCACATATGTAAACTATTTGAATTATCACAACCACCTACTCCAATAAGTGTTATTACTAACTTCATTTTAAAGATAGGAAAACATAGGGTGAAAGAAATTAAGAAAATAGCCCCCACCCTACTCCAGTGGGTACCATTACTTATCCCTCCATTAAAAATGAACAAAGAGGGGCCAGAGTGATAGCACAGAGGGTAGAGCAAAGAGCCAGAAGTAACCCCTTGAACATCACTGGGTGTGACCCAAAAAAGGAAAAAAAAATAAAAATTAAATAAATAAATACATAAATAGATAAATAAATAAATAAATAAATAAATTGGTTCACCTTTAAAAACAATGAACAAACAATCCCTAACAGCTTTAAGAACAGTCTTCAGAAAATTGTGTCTTCTGGTAGAACTTTACAAGAAGAAAACAAATAACCCCATCAAAAAATGGGGAAAAGAAATGAACAGAAACTTCAGCAAGGAAGAAATTCGAATGGCCAAAAAAACATATGAAAAAAATGCTCATCATCACTAATCATCAGAGAGATGCAAATCAAAACAACAATGAGATACCACTTTACACCACAGAGACTGGCACATATTCAAAAGAGCAAGAACAACAAGTGCTGGCGTGGATGTGGGGAAAAGGGGACACTCATCCATTGTTGGTGGGAATGTCGGCTGGTACGGCCTTTCTGGAAAACAATATGGACATTCCTCCAAAGACTAGAAATTGAATTCCCATTTGACCCAGCCATACCACTCCTGGGAATCTACTCTGGGAAACCAAAAATACGCAGCGGAAACACCATCCCTACTTTTATGTTCATAGTGCCCGAAAATCGATGACTGTATAAAGAAGCTTTGGTACATCTACACAATGGAATACTATGCAGCTGATAGGAAAAATGAAGTCATAAAATTTGCCTATAAATGGATGGACATGGAGAAGTTTATGTTGAGTGAAATTAGCCAGAAGGAGACAGACAGATACAGAATGACTGCATTTATTTGCAAAACATAAATATATATGTACATATTATGATACCAATATTCAAGGTCAAGTGAAACATATATCAGGAGGTCTTGTCAAAGGTGGAAATTATCACAAACGTGTGGGAATCAGAGGCTAGGTAAGACAGAAAATGGAACAGTGTGCTAACAATTGTCGAGGGTACTAATACCAACCTATAACTTAGTATTAAATAGAGGCAAAAAGATACACATGACAACCCTTTAATATATGTTCTGTAATCCATTGTCTGGAAGGGAAGGAAAAGAGAAAGAGAGAGAAAGGGAAAGAAATAAAGAACCTGCCATGGAGGAGGGCTGGGGAGGGGGGGAACTGGGACATTGGTGGTGGGAAATGGGCACTGGTGGAGGGATGGGTGCTGGAACACTGTATGACCAAAACCTAAATATGAACTTTTTAATTGTATATCTTTGTAATTGTAAAAATAAAAATTTTTTTAAAAAATTTGGGAAAAAGAAAAAAAAATAAATTTTTAAAAAAAACATCGTGCCTTGGGGCTGGAGTGACAGCCCAGCGGGTAGGGCGTTTGCCTGGGTTCTATCCCGGCATCCTATATGGTCCCCTGAGCACCGCCAGGAGTGATTCCTGAGTGCAGAGCCAGGAGATACCCCCTGAGCATTGCCAGGTGTGACCCAAAAAAGCAAAAAAAAAAAAAAAAAAAAAGGAAAAAAGAAAGAAAATCATGCCTAAGCTTATCACATGACTAGTATGAAGACCAACAAAAATAAATACATCTGCAGACATTCATTTTCCTCTCTCCCTTCTGTGGTTCCTGAGATCAAACTCAAGGACTTGTACTCTTTTGGTATGTGTTCTGTCACTGCTCCAGAGCTCCAGCAAATATTATTTTTTCTTTTAGTTTAAAAAATGTAAACAGATGTTTACAAATACTGCCCATGTCGTATTTGATATGCCAAAAACCATTAACAATTATAGACCTCATTCCCATGACCTGAAGGAATGGTTTGAGGCTCTTTGTGTTCCTTGAGCAATCA